>JAFBJS010001645.1:106051-166228 GCA_016785265.1 Paraplagusia blochii | reverse complement strand
GCCTCCGCTGACGGCATAGCAGTCTCTGTTTCCAGCCACCCCTCCTCTGGTCCCGCCTCCACAGTTATGAAAATCTTTCCCAATACAAATATTTCCAACATTTCCAAATGCTTAGAGACATTCTTTGTTGTTGATGTTGACTGGTGAAGGAGGTACAATTTAACAAGAGGTGCTCTAGGGTACTGATGAGAGGAGCAGACAACTCTGTGGCCAAGACTGGCTCCTGAATCTGGCAAGAAGAGCAAACAGTTGTTTAAGCCCAAGGCCAAGAGTAAAAACACTGGGAGGAAAGTATCTGTGAAGACAGAGGAAGATTTGTTCAGCGTAGTGATAACAGCAAAGCCTGGGTAATAAATGACCCTGGAGCTGGAAATCTCTGAGCAGGAACTATGCATACACCTGTGACTGATGTTTTCCAGATGTTTCTGAGACAGACAAATACGAACAACCTACAAGCGAGACCAAAAGAGCTGAAACAAAAGCCTAACAGTTTAAACGTGTTCACTTGTTAAATGCAGATTATTCTCTTTTATTGTTTCTAAAATTGTGCTAATAAAACCCCCCACTTTTTTGATAACGCCAAATGATTACCTTTCCTTGTGTGGTTGGTCATTAAGGTTCCCTAAAGGATTTCTCAGGAAAAAAAAAAAAAGTTGTTAAAATAAGGCAGAAGGATGCATTTGTCTTCATCAGTGAGATGTCAGTTCAGTTGTCAACCAGACTGTTTTTAGCATAAAATTGAAGACACGTGTCGAACATTTGGTCATTAGGGATTGCCAAAGTTCATGGGCAGGTATGTTGTTCTGTTTCATAATAGGAAGTGACTATCTTATTCCTGTAGCTGAAGTTTTTGGTGGACTTTAATTCCTTTTATTGTAAATATTTAGAATAACAGCACAAAAGATGCAAGAAGCTGAAGGAACATGCTGTCCACCTCTGCTTGCCAGAAAGAAATAATTGCATTTTCCATGTAGAGGTCTTCATTATTTGATTTATTCCCTAAGGTAATATAACAACAAGATCTTTAAGAAAGATGTAACTGGTGAGTTTTCTCTTAACACTAAGCACAGACACAGATTTAACACTGGAGTATTGCGAAGCTGGTAACGCTGCGTTCCTGTCTGAGTTTTCTCTAAAACCTCTCATCTCATCCCAGGACAGGATGTCAAGAGACTTTATTTTAAATGAATCTGGTCAAACCAAAAACTGTTGTGAAATTGGGATTAAGATGAGTTGGTAGTAGTAAAACAGTGCTTACCATTCCTGGATCTTAGCACCTCATAAATTGTACATTTATATCAATTTGTTCTAACATTTTTTCCAGACCTTCTGCTAATGAGTGACTCTACCATGAGACCAGGTGCAGTTAATGTTAAAAACATTTGGCCTAATAGATGTTTCTGAAACAAGTCATCCTCTCAGCTTTCAGTGTTTTTCACCACACAACTGATGGCGGAGTTTGCGAGGATAAAAACACATGAGGCTGGTGGTAGAACTGTGTAATAAAATAAAAGAAGAAAGGCATCAGTGAGGAAATGTGTAGAAGGAAGTATGCAAAAAATGTGGTGGGATACAGAGGACTGCATGTCTGAGGTTATTGGTCTCACATTTTTTAAAAGGACAGTACATTGTAAAATTCCAAAAACACATAGATCATTTTTCTGATTGAAAGATCACATGTTGTGTTGATGCAGAATTGACCCTTAGTAAGACATTTCAAAAGTACTAAAATCCATGAATCAGAGCATAATATCATGGACACTTTAATCTCTATTTAATTACCAATTTTCATTTTTCAACAGCCAACTAAGTCTTGTTTAATTTATTTTGATTCTAACTCAGCATGGTGAATTTTTACATTCATTTTTTTCCAGATTTAATCTGGTTGTCTTTGTTTGACACTTGGCACCAGATTTTTTACCTGCCGAGATGTGCTCACACTCTAGATTTTCTCTTTATTGTCCACTCCGGTAAACCCTCAATGGTTTTCTAGGTGTACAGCAGTTATTTTTAAACAGACAATAGCCTATCTGTGAGGAACATGCCAATATAATGTCTAACCTGAAGAGTTCATTGCTGAATCAAACCCAGCTTTTAAAGAAAGTAACTGTAAGTTTAGCGTACTGTCCTTGTAGATTTTTATGCCGCAATTGAGCATTATTTAAAAAATCTGCACCTGAAATTGCCATTACAGCATTTCAGCAGTCATTCTATCCAAACAGTCCAGGATTGTGCAATGTTAGCGTTTTCAAAAGTATCTTAAAGTCCTGCACTGTCCATGGAACCCCATGTGTTGTCAAAGAGGCTGCGCTGCTGCTGTCAGGACTGATGCTCACTGGGTCATTGAAGGTGACCAGGATTTCTGTTGTGAACTGCGGCAGACGAAACAAACCCAGATGTATAGTCACCGTGTTCCTCGCCTGCTCGTTGTATTTGGAAACGCACTGTGTTCCAGTCAACATCCAGGCTGAACTGCACTCTGATAGAGAAAGCTCTGCTGTAGGCAAGGCGACAACATTGGAAACAGCAAAGGTACCGGGCTCCAGAGCTTTGTTACTGTCAGCGATGTCCTCGAAGTGGTAGAGGGCAGACTCCTGGTCTGACACCTGAGCTTGAAACTCCACCAGCTCCACTATCAGGCTCTGATCGGTGTGTGCATGAGCAAACACCTCCTGGTTGTCGGGGATCTCCCTCAAGTCACTGACGTCTGTGGCGCTGTGGGGGATGACAGCTGACAGCCCTCCTCCGAATAACGGACGAGGCTGCTCTGCGCTGCTGCATGAGGTCTGCATCTGTGTGGAACAACCTGCAGTGAGCAGAAACCCTCTTTAAACGTCGTTGCCAATAAGAATGGACATATAATGAGGAAAACGTAACTTGAACAAAAACCATATTAATTCATTTAATAAAAGTAAAGCTTAATACTCACTATCGTGGCTGTTTGACAGACCTTTTTACGTTGTTTACGTGCCCACGTTCCACTACTTTTGCTAGTTTCAGTAGAAACTTCCGTCTTTTGTTCGTGCTACGTTATTATCCAAGAAATGTCCTCTACTACCACCTGGTGTTCAGGAATATTACTTACTATTTCTACACCCAAATTATTTATATTATTATTTACGTGATATATATGTTACATTCCTTAATTTACAGTCTAGATTGAAAGGTCTAGTTTCTCTAATTTACCCCATTTATAAATATTTATTTTGTTGATAATTGGACGTGGCTGAACTTACCCCGCAAACCGAGTATTTAGTATTCCAGCTGCGATACGATTATCTGTGAAAACTATGGTTAAACCGCTGGTTTACCATTCTAACATATCACATAATTTACAAGAAACATTGTTATGTAAATTAAACGAAACACCAAAATAATGTGTGGTCCAAAATATATATTTTTAGCCATTAAACTAAAGTTTAAGATAATTTAACTTAAATTAGACATTTTTTCTGTATTTACATCTGTATTACGGTGCAAGCAGCAAATAAATGTTAAATATGGATTACTTATAAAAAATACAATTTAAAAAACTGTATTAAACATATTAACTAATTAAAGTTTTCTTGTTGTCTTTAATTAAGTAAACAACTGCTGGCATGAGTCATTAAAAATACTGACCTTTAACAAGTCAGTCACTAAAATCTGAATTCGTAGTAACCTAATATAAATACAGTAAAGTGGGAAATGTCCAAGCTGCTCTACAGCAATTTTATTTAATATGTGTTTAGTAAATCCGCGTGTTAACGAGTTTAAAAAAATGTCAGTGAGTGTTTTTGATCACAATAAATAAAAATAAATAATTATATGACCAACAGTGATAATAAAGTATTTACCGACTGTGTCAAACACCTGCATCGGTCTCTCCCTCCTCCAGCTGTGGGAGCTCATCCCTTGTCAGCTGATTCACACAGCTAGCATCCAGGATGACAGTTCTCCTACTGCCTGTGGACAGTGGTTTAAAATGAAGTAAACTCGTCGGTTATACACGGTGAAAACAGAAGCGAAACAACCACATTATTCCGGCGTGGCATTTTTTTAACGACATCGAGCATTTTCCTCTGCGGGAAGAAGGAGGCAGCGGCAGCAGGTAACAGTTCATTTTAACATCCTTAGCTTAGCCTCTATGCTTGCTTTAGCACGCAGCTAGCTCAGTTGTCGTTTGTCTTTGTCTCTTTGGTAAGCACTATATCTATGACAAAAACCGTTTTTATTGTCATAAAGAAGGACGTTCGAGTGGACTGTGTATAATGAGGTATTATATTTCTTGTACAGTGGCTACAGTTGAACTGCAGCTGTTTTAGCTCGTTGGCTAAGCCTCGATAAGCTCATGAAGATAATTGTCACATAAAACTAGATTAATATAAAAAAATACAAAAACGCCCGGCTTTAAATTCTCTATGTTACAGTAAAAACATTGCAAATATTACTGGCAACATCAAAAAAATATTTTATTTAATTCATCAGACAAATCATGCAATATTAATGGTAACCCCAATAAAATATCATTTTTAATTCAATTAACAGACAAATCATTGCAAATATTAATGGCAACCCCAATAAAATAAAAAATCTATTTCAATTATCAGTAAAACCAGTGCAAATATTAATGGAAGCCCCAATAAAATATAATTTTCATATCAATTATTAGACAAATCACTGCATTCACTAGTTAATGTTCTTGATATAAAAATTGGATGATTGTGTTATGTTTTGTTCAGTCATTACATGCCCAGAATTAGGTTCTTCTTTCTCTTTTTCTTTCTTCATGCTGCCAATGTTTTGGACACAGCCTTGTCCCCTGTTTTTCTCCTCTTCTCACTGGAACCACACTGTCCTCTCCCAGCCACTTAAAAGCCCTTTTCCAATAGCAGTGCCAGAAAAGGACGCTGCTGAGAAAGCCACAGTGTCGAACTGGATTCAATGGTATACGCTTTTAAAAAAAAAGTGATGCATGTGATTGTGTATGGATGTTTCATTTCACTGAACCATAGCAGTTCGGCCTCTCAGGTTGTTGTGTATCACTGAGATGCTTTGTTGAAGTACTGTTTAAATGCTAGCACAGACTCTAGAGATCAATAGAGTCTGAACAACATGTTTCCACATCTGAAATTGTAGTGATTTTCACCTCCAAACAGAGCAATATTGACATTTCCTTTAAAGGTGAAGCCAGCGAGACTGGCTGCTTGTACTGCAGACAGCAGACATGTTAAGGATTAAAACAGTTCACTTGAATATTTATCTTTTCACAGATGTTGCTCATGGTCAGTCCAATATAGTTTTATTGCACCTCAGGAAATGTAATATTAATAAGTGAGAAAGTATTTGGCCTTTCTATGCAATAGCAATTGAATTTAGAGTATTAGAGTAGTTTTAAAGAACGTTTAATTTTCTGCTATTTACTTTTTATTTTGCACAATCTAATGTAAAATGAGTTAGATCTGTCCTGACTGATCTTCTGTTTGTGTCCTGCAGAGGGAACCAGACCAGGAGGAGCAGCCTGAAGCCAACATGCCCCCCAAATTTAAGCGACACCTCAATGATGACGAGGTCACCGGATCGATTCGTAGTGAGAGAGTGAGTCAGAAAAAAATATGTTACAACGCTGTTTTTTTTTTATATATGACATTGGCAGAATTGTCTGTAATAAATGGAGACAAAGGCAAACACGAGTGTATGAGAAAATAAGGTGAGGAAAGGATATAAAAGAGACATTGAGATTCAGGCAGGATTGTCCAACTGGTCTCTCATGTGGCCAAAGATCTGGTCTCAATCACACTGATCCTCTTCTTCCAACTTTTATTCCAGCTTGGCCTCTTGCTTATCCTGTACTTCATTGAGTCTCAAGGTTTCCTGTGTAATCATATTGGTTTTTCTCTTGAAGTGGGATCAAAGTTAATCGTTCAGAGAGAACAGAGCAACCACTACCACCTTTGTTTCTTCCTGTTCTACCTCCTGTCCTCTGATAATAGCTAACAGCTTTAATGTTTCCCTCACACACACTGCGAAGAAAAAGTAAAGGCATTCTAGAAAAGGACTGTTGTTGCTTTAGCATATAAAAATTTAATGGTCGTGGGCCTGCTTTCTCTTAAGCATTTTTTTGCAGATGGCAGGGTTTTAACAAGAAAATAAATGTCAATACTAACAGGAATTTGCCTGGCGACATAAACAGTGCATGATGTACCTGAGAACACAACTTTAAATTTGAACGGAGAGATGGGTGTGCCTTAAACGTCATCTTTATACAATTTATAAGTTACAGCATAGTATGTAACTAGTCTGTACAGCAAAATATACACACACGTGTGTTATCGTGTGGTGGTAATATAATCAAGTTACCTTCTAGTTTCAGAAACACTGGGTTTCTAAAAGAAAAAAAAAAAGTCAGGCCTTCAGTGACACTGGTGGAGTTAATACAACTTAAATATATTTTATATGAGATAATATGCCTTTAATAATTTGTAAATGATTTTGTTTGGATATACAGACCCTTCAATGTCAGTGTCCAAATGACTTCAGGGTAGAAGTCTGAGTCAGCATAAGAACATGAGTTCATTGATTTTAAGCAAACAGGGGCCAAGGCATTTACTGTTAGCTGCTGATTCATAGGTTCTGTATAATGATGTTGATAATATTAGCACACATAGTGACCAATGATTTCCAGGATTTACTTTGCACATTGATGGAAGGCAGCGTAATACAAATGTACTGAGTCAATTTTTTTTTTTTTTTTTGGAGAATTACTACAAATACTTAAATCTCCCTTTCTGGAGAGACGTCCTGTCAATAAGAGCAGAATAAGAACCAGAACAAATAAAAAGAATACATATGTCAAAGCTGTTAATGGTTAATATTACGAAGAAATACAATTTATGATTTTTATTTTGATAATTGTGTTAGTCTGGCATTTATCTGTTTTGTTTTTTCCAAGATTCATATTCAGATTAATATACAGGAATCTTTAATAAACCTCTGAACTGTTTTCTGTTTTTACAGAGGAACCTGTTGGAAGAAGACTCAGATGAAGAGGAAGATTTCTTTTTGTGAGTTCAATTTTTTATCTGTAAAGACCTGTGAGAAACAGTTGGTTGTAGATCTCAGTAAACAACTTGTAACCTGACTGCAATCAAGGGGAATTGCGCTTAAAGGTGACCAAGAAGTGTTGACAGAACATTCAGCTTAATTTTGCAAAAATAAAGATTTATTTAACTAACTAGTTTCTGAAATGTTAAACCAATTAAACAAAGGAATGACCCTGTAATAAACCCATCTCAGGGGCAACTTTTGAGGCAGTAATAATCTTTGGAAATTTTAGTTCTCCAAATGTAAATCCCTGCATAGAGCATTTGCAATATTTCCTGTTAATTGGCAACTCATGTCATGTGTTTTTTTTTTCCAGGCGAGGACCAACAGGGCCAAGGTTTGGAGCACAAAATGACAAAATCAAGCAGTAAGTACAAACATAGTCCTTGTTACGACTGAAAATCCAGAGGTCGGAAACACATTACCGACCTAATCCATCAAACACTGTGTCGGTGTTGGTGTTACATAACCATGCTTGTTCACCTTCACCAGACGCTGGAGTTGTTATTCAATTGTGTAAGAGACACCCCGACATGTGCAGGACAGGTTATTGTGTAACCTTTGCAGGACATCACACCCCTCTTTAGTCTGTTTCCACGTAAACATCCAGTAAAAGCCAGTGGGAGAACAGAGCAGGTCATTGTTGAGAGTCTGGAACCAAAGGTCTGTTTCCACACTCTCCTCATTCCTTCAACCTTGTCGTTGTTGTGAACACATGAAACTAGATGCCAGTCTTTATAGATTCCAAGAATGTCGTGAGCACAGAACCCACACCTCTCTCTGTGTGTCTGTCTGCCTGGAACTGAACATGTGAGGCACCATTAGATGTGGTCAACAGCTTAAGACTTTTGATTTAATACAAATTACGCATTTAATTTGCATCGACTTCATCATAAAAATATGCTGGAGCACAGGTCTGTCTAGCAGTGGAAAAGTAGGAAATTTCAGAGTGCTGTTTAGTGTGGAGGGAGTATTGAGTATCTTTGTTTGTACCATTTATATATACTACTAATACTGTTATTTATAAATACTACAGATTTATAGTTTTATTTGTTGAGTATTAAAGTCCATAGAACCGTCCCGTCACGAATCACATATCTTCCAGTGGGGTTAACACCTACAGGAGTGCTAACAGTATGGTGCAGTGTGATTTGGGTGGCAGTTCTGGAGACCCCACAATGGACAAGCAGATGAAGATGAATTAATAATACTGAAGTTTATTATTAAAATAAAAATTTAAATAAATAACAATTACTAGATTTAAATGAATAGATTAACTCACCGGGTGAAGACAGATCTCTAGGTGTTGTTATCTGATCTGATCACATCTTTCACATCTTGTGTGAACAGGGTGCAGTCGCAGGTTGATGAGGTCATCGACGTGATGCAGGAAAACATCTCCAAAGTGATAGAGAGGGGTGAACGTCTCGATGACCTGCAGGACAAGTCAGGTAAGTCAGTGTGCTGTGTCTTCGGACATACAAGTGATAGATGTGTAACGTACATTTATAGTGAATACTTTGTAACTAAAGGTAGGACGATTTATAGATGTTTTTTACTTGTTTCTGTTAAACTGTCAATTGTAAATACATGCAATTACATGCTTAACGTCAGGTTACTAAAATATATCTGGATTTATTATCACTAGAGAAGAAATAATTACAATGAAATGAACCAATGTCCTCAATATATGTCCATGTTAATTCCTTATTATTAAGATTCGCTGCAGTTCTGTGGAATACATAGTAGTAGTATTGTACAATAAAATCACAATATTTCTGTGTATTAATATTTCCTTTCACTTTGAAAAAAAATGGAGGAAAGTACTTAGTGTCTGGTCGTCTCCAAAGGACACAATATTATCATTGGTCACACCAAAAACATTGTAAACCATCCAGTCCAGAATGGTTTCTCCAGGACCTTGATCGCCTGGTAGCAGCTGTTTACACACTCAGTGCCATTCCAAGAATGTAACTCGCAGCTTCAGTGTTTTACCAGGTGGCATTGTTAAAGAATTTGTCTTGCGATTTATTTCTAACACGTTTTCCCTTAGTATCAATAAAACAGTGTATGGAATGGACTGTACAATATGAGTTGGGACAAACACAACAGTGTCACGAAATGTCACTCACTGTTCCTTTGTCCTGTTGTAATGTATAGAAAGATATAAATTCTGCCGGGCCAATCCCTGATCACAGGAAAGGTTTAGAACCGCCCCCCTCTACCTTGATGGAGTTCTGCGATAGGATTGAACAAAACCCATCACTTCAGCTAATACTATGGCGTCGTCACATGTTACTCCTCCTGACAAAACATGTCATGAAGATTTACTCGTGTGGCTGATGTTAAGATTCAATACAAAAACCCTGGTGTTACACAAAGACAGTTTCCACTGATGTCAATGTTCTGACTATGACAAGAAAGGCAGATACAACAGCTGTGCCTTTTGTAGGGTTAGTGAGAGAAAGACAAGAGACACAATACAGACTAGAGTGGGTCTGAAATTCATAGTGTGCCAAAATGAGATCATGTAATGGGTCAACCTTTATATTTACTGAAAAATTAACATTGTTCCTGTTGAAGGTTCTCAGTCATCCAGGTCAAGGTTAAAGTGTGAAGTTAGGCAACTGGACATTCAATGTTCCTGTCATTGCAACTCTCTAGACATTTAATGTAGATTTCTTTCATAAACATCTACAGCTTAGAATTATAAAAAAAAAGATTGAAGCCAAAAAACAATATTTATCTTCTGTAACATGGCACAGAAACCATTAATACTGCCAACCCTGCCTGTATATTAGGGGGAAAACAGACTTGGGTCTGCAAGGTCCCCGGTTTGAAACTTGGAATGAACAACAATATAGTATATAGGACCTTTATAGACCCCTATGACCCCTGGGGTCCAACTCTAGTACAAACGTGATGATTTTAGACCAAATGTATCCAATCACAAGTCTCAAACTTAGGCCCTGAGTTAGGGACATGTCCAAACTGTTCCACAAAGGGCTGGTGTGGCTGCTGGTTTTTCTTGAAACCAACCAAGAACACATAGTTTGACCAATCATCTGTCTGGTGACTGAGATCAGTTGATCAAACCTGTCAACTCAGGTGTTCTACTGCTTGGTTGGAACAGTTTTGACATGTTTGGATTAGAGTCTCGTTCTCCTACTGTACCTTCCACTTTATTCTGAAGAAATCTGGAGAACACAGTAGAATCCCACCACAGCCCCTAAAGAGATGCGTGTGTGAGTTTCAGGTGGATCGGGTTTGAGTTTCACAGGGAACAAAAGGACGTTTTACTGCCATTTTTGTGAAGACAGTGAAAGATGTTTTCAATTTGGAATATTTTCTTTGCTTGCCCCTTGGTGAGGAATTTGCATCCGTTTCTAGTTTCTATCAAATATTCGGGAAGAGCTTCGTAGCAATGGCTGCGTTTGGAGAAAAACTCTCCACTCAGATGACCGGAATGTGGCCTTTTGGACATTATTATACAAACAGCAGGTCAACCATTGGTCTTCAGCTCCTCTTTTCTTTTGACGGTTTCTAGTCGATCCTTCATCATGAATATATTCACACAGGTGTTGTATATAACTGTTCATCACTTCTGTCATGTTCACCAGCCAACCAAGACAACGCCACACATCTGGCGCACATCTGTCCACGCACGTGTCTCTCTACAGTACATATACTCCCGAGCAGTAAACGCTATGAGAGTTTTTATAATTTTGTGTGATTGACATTCGCCGTTTGTTCCGAGCCCCGCCCCCCGTGCAGTAAAGATTAACGAGACTCTTCTGGCTTGTTTTCTTTGTAGTAGCCACAGTCGTTAACGGACACATGTATGTTGAAACTGGACAGACAAAGAGAAGGCTCCGAAGAGGAAGTGTAGTTTGGGAAAAGTCAGCGTTGCATGCTGGGCCTCTGTAACCGCACTGTTAACATGTGTAAACATCAAGCTAACAACAGCGTCCAGGGAACGAAGTGTTTGTGTGAGAGCAGTTTAGAAACAACAAAACCAGGAGGGAGGACATGTGTTTTTGTTTGCCTCTGTAAAAGACGACATGTCAGAAGACCTCAAACTGAGCCAAGTCACTGTGGTCTCACTGAAGGAGAAGGAGCGACAGGTCTTGCATAACTCACACATCACAATAGCAAATGAAGAACACACAGATCTGTCTAACCCACCCCAGCTCTAAAGGAAAATCACAAACCAATTGTATTCATTTTGTTTCTTTCTTATTCTGCTCATGTTTTGGTCATGTGACGCTCCAGAAAGTTTATCAGACAACGCATCTGCCTTCAGTAGCCGGGCCAAGCAGCTGCACCGGAGGATGTGGTGGAGAGACATGAAGGTATGTGTTGTTTCTGTGTTCACTAGTTGTTATGAAACCTCCACTAGTCTGAGACTTTTTATTTTACTTGTTAAACTAATGGGCAAAACAAACCAACCACTAGGGGGCATAAACAAGTTTTAGTGCCGGTCCCAAGGCCAGATAAATGGTGGGGATTGCGTCAGGAAGGACATACAGCGTAAAACTTTGGCCAAATCAAAGCTGCGAGAAAACAAAATGATTTCCATACTGGATTGGTCAGAGTCCAAATTAGAGACACTAGTAATAGGTACAAAACAGGAGGCAGAGCTGGAGGAGTTAGAGATGCTGAGAGACAAGGATGGATAGGATCAGGAATGAGGTGATTAGAGGGACAACACAGACAGAAAGGCTTGGAGAAAAAGCTAGAGAAGCCAGATTGAGATGGTTTGGACATGTTCAGAGGTTGGACAGTGGATACATTGGTAGAAGAATGAACCTAGAGTTGGAGCAACCCTCGCTGTGGTAACCTCTTAAAAAAGCCGAAAGTAAAAAAGTTGAGAAGATATATTTTGGACAAGTTTGTCAGGCCAGATTGAAATTCCAAACAGACCACGTCCATCCCTTAAGCTGTAGTTTTCCCAGGTCTACTTTATATAAATTCTAAACAGCTACAGAATGATGAAGTTGTCTTCATGAGTAGTTCTTGTTCTTGGGTGATTCACTTCAAAAGGGTCTTCTGGATCGGACTGTTCTGAGGGACCTGGTGAAACAGAGTGTTCCACCAGGAAAACTGTTAAACTCTTACAGAACAGTAGCTTAAGGCCTTAATTTTCAAGAGGCTGCCTTTAATTATAAGCAGCATTGAGTCCAATCTACGTCTGTGTTTTTGTTTATCTCTCCTGTGTTTATGTAATGTTGTTGTGGGTCCACTATTCCACAGATGAAGATGATCATCACCTTGGTTGTAGTTGCTCTCCTGCTCATCATCATCAGTGAGTACAACACAACGACTCTTCTATACTCTCCAAGGTTCTGAACCCTCCTCGTCATCCTCCTTCCTTCTGTTTCAGTACCCGTCATCCTGCGATACCGTTAGACTGTGAAGAGGAGGAAGAGAAGAAGGAGGAGGATGGAGACGGCGACTTTTCTTCCCTTTTCTACCCAAACTCCTCCACTGCAGCCAGGAGGTGCCAGACAACCTCCAACTTCACTTTTAGCCTTTATTCCTTCGAGGCTCTGGCATCAAGTTATCCTTAGAGCAGATCTTACTGCGGGGTTTATTACTTCAAACTGCTGTGAGATCAGTTCTATGGTTCTGATAGACGATGATGAGGGAACGATTAAGGGAATATGTCACTGCATTTGGAGAGAACACGTAAACACTAAGTCACAGTGGAGGGTTTGTCCATTTCATGATACATATCACATGTTTAGGCCCAGGGTTTGTTTTTATTTCTTGGGGGGAGGGGGGGGGCGGTCTTCAGATTACATCATATACACAAATACTGTAAAGTCAGGCAGATCGAGCCGACAGTGCATTTTGAGTTTAGCTGGTCTGACTCTGCTGCAGCAGCAGCCTCATCAAAAGACACTGTAAAAGAGAAATCCATAGATCAAACCCCACATGTGTAACCCCCCACCTCTGAAACACAGATGGTGCCAACAGTCAAATGCAACGTGTTGCCAGCAGAGGCTCACTTTGCCGTCAGACAGCAGTCGGGGAACGTCTGCGGTCGGTCTGTGCAGTAGAAGGAAGCTTCTGTTTATCATTAAAGGAGAATCCTTCCATGTGAAAAGTCATCATTTATCAAATTCTTTTCTGATAAGCGACGAATGGGAACGCCATTTGTTCCGACAACATCCTGCGTTCTGACAATATGATTGACTCATAATACATTTCTCATTTCACTGGAGATTTGTTCTACTGCACGTCAGGACCCGTTCAAGCCAAAACATCCTCATGATGAATGTTTCTTCTCAGTCTCCTCTCTCTGGACCATACCTGTCTCGTTTTTTTTTTACATGCTCTTGCATTTTTAGCAAGACAGAAGCTTTCATTTCAGGTTTTTAACTCAGTCCCTTCATTTCTGCCATTTTGTTTTATTACTCAGTCTGGTGCTTGTCTTGAATGCTGGTATTTCCATTGTTGTTGCCCGACTGTATAGTCCAGGCATGGGTAAACTAAGGCCCCGGGGCGGGACGTAGCCCGTAGAGCTTATTAATGTGGCCCACCAACCTTTTCCAAATGAAGTAATTGTTTTACACCATCATTATACTTCTGCCTTTTCCCCGCAATAATGCGTTTCCCCAGTAGATAATGTCATTAAGGGTATTAAAAAAAGTAGGATTTTAGGTTTTATACTTGACTTTTATCTTAGTTCTAACAAGCAGTCCATCTTTCTGCTCTACACTCAGCCCCGTGTCCAATTTTTGACCCGAAAGTCAAAAAGTTCGCCCATGCCTGACCAATACCTGACCAACGTCAGACCAATTTTGAAGTGATAGTCCAAGGGATGCAAGGATAAAACTGTAAGAATAAAACAAAAGTAAAGAAAAAAAAACTGTGAAAAAAAGAAAAAACATAGTCGTCATCGTGTCCCACAGGTTCAACACTGCATTGTCATTTTATTTTGTTTATGTAATTTATTTTAGCTGTAAATATTGAGTAAAGATGTACAATTTCCTGGCGTTGCAATGAAAAGTGGATATATTGATCATTTTTGCTTTGAAATAAAGGTGATTTTAAATTGCGTATGGTCTGGTTTGAACTGGTTTGACTAAAACCCGAAATAATTGTTGAATCAGAATCTGTCAAAAAAAAAACCTTCGTCCAGTTTGGACCATTACGACTGTTAGTTCACTCTCCAAAGCTACTGATCTTTCATTAAACGACTCCTTTATTGGTCTCTGATTTCAGCCACAGTGTGGAGTCTCCAGATGACACTAAAGTTGGAGGCACTGGAGACCGTGGAGTCTTATAGTTCTGACAGATGGGCTTCTATAGCCTGCGGCAAACAGATGCAGATGCTGCCCTGCCTTTATGCTCAGCTTTAAACTTTATTGATCAGTGACTGGTTGCCTTTCTGCTCTCACTCCATGCTGATGCGGTCCACAGGGAAGTGATGGTTTTACTTCAGCTTTGAAGATTGACAGGTCATTTCTCTTGTATATTCGCCCCATTAATCTTCAGACGGCCTGCACGCTACCTGTTGGTGAAGGCGTTCTGCTGTGTTTCACTCAGGGTTGTTAAATAAACAACCCTTTTCTTTTTTTTTACACATTATAAATAGATGTATTCCAGTTAAGGCTTGGAAAGCTGAACATTTCTGCGTGAGAAGCCCAGTATTAGGTTTGTTTTCAGGATTTTATTTCTATTAGGTAAAAGAAATAACCATCCTCTGCCAAGGTCCCTGCACTGTTTTTACTTATAACCAAAGCAAACACTCGGGTCCAGCCTCAGCGGCTGTAGAATATTACAGGTGCTTCTGAAAATTCATTTTCTCTCATTAAACAGCAGGGAGCAAAAGTTAAGGTTTGTTTTTTGGTCAGGACTTTGTTTAAGATCCAGGGGAAAGAATTTAGTTTGTGTTACACCCCGCTGTATTTTTGCGCACAGAGAGCCATTTTTATCCTTCTGGCTTTGCTGACACACCCACACTGGCAGCGGAGGATGTTTTGATCCTGTGGTAGAAACTCATCCCGGATGACATCACATTCCAGACATAACATCGAGTCTGCGAGTCATATTAAAGTCATATAATAGACATATTAAACTAGCGACCGAGAAGGGTGGTCACCGCGGCCAACTGGCATTGGTCTGAGTCAGGGTGAGATGCACAGGAAGTCGGGAATAAATCTCCAGAGCGGTCACATATGAGAGTTCCATTGAGTGAAATGTTTAGACCCTTGATCTTTCCCCGGCTCTCCGCTCTCTCCACCACTTCTACTTTCCTCTTTCTCCGATTGTTTTGATTTCACCCGTGTTCCCTGCAGTTTGTCATGTGCTTTCTGTTATATTTGTTTATTTATCCTCTCTGTAACAAATGACGACAGACCCCATACAAAGAACAACTGATTATACATAGTAAACCAGTCAACATCACCCGCTCTTGTCCCAAAGCAGTTGTTCTGTTAGACTTTTCACTTCAAGTTACCTCCGTCAGAACCCTATGATCTTCTTATGGGTCGCAGCAGAGGAAACCTTTTCTCTAGTGCGGCATAATCAAAGACTTTTCCCTGAATTATTTAATTTTTTTCTTCAGCAGCTCATATATTCACTGTCAAATGTCCAAATCTAATTGCCAAACTATTCCTTCTCTGATCTGTTCAGGTCTAATTTTGTCCATCAGGCTCATTTCCAGAGACAAGTTTAGCTCTTTCTCTGTCCATCTGCAGCTCAGCCCTGAGCCGTTATGATCCACTGCCTTCAAACATTTCAAGTCTCTCTTACCTCCGTCTCCCTGTTTCTGACATCATCGTCTTTGACTTTGCTTGGTTGATCCCAGATATTTCAACTCTTGCATCTTCTTCACCACAAGGAATCCCTTTATCCACTCCACTCTCATCCACCTTCATGAATTCTGTTCTGAGGAAAGTCATATTTACGAGTTACATGTTTTTAAAAAAAATTTAAAAACTCAAAAGAATTGAATAGATGTGGACAATAATAAACCATCAACAAGATATCCTTATTAATGGCCAGTATTGGTCAATGATTTTTAAGTCATTGGGTTACAAGGGTATGTTTATTTTTGTGTCCACAAAAAAAGTTTGCAAACCCCGCTTTCCATCACTACTTAATACATTTCGTAAATGCTCTTTTTCTATCACATGAATACAAGAGCAGACATCAAGACATCTGGGTCAGATTCTATATCTAACTGACCACCACCAACGACCAAGTGATGATCAGATCTTCCATCCATCCACTTGCTTGGTCACAGGGGCTGAAGTCTCCAACAGTTGTTGGTAGGGGATGTTGCTCAGTGCACCCCAGTGCTAACCAGGCAGCTGGTGGATTCGAACCGATGAGGCTGGTGGCCCTGTGGTCCCACCACTAGGCCACTATACTACCCATGATCAGATCTTCTGCTTTGTGCGCATAAGGCAACAATATAATGTCCACACTAGAGTTCAATAATGGTCCCGAAAATTTTTGAGATAATAAAATATTCTTAATCCACATTATACTTTTAATACATACCTTTAATACATTATACTTTTAATACATATTAAAAGTATAATATGGACAAGTCTGGCAGGCCAGATTGTAATGCTAAAGAGGCCACACCCGGCCCCCGAGCCTGAGTTTGCCCAGGTCTGCTATAACTGATAAGTGAATAAAACAGATGGATAGTCAGGTATTTTAAGTTTTTAAGTTCCTACATTGACTGAGAATTTTCATTGGCATTGTTATCAATGTAAACAAGTTAATAAAAAATATATTAAAAAACATGTCTACATCTTCTTTTTTGAATGTAATTAAAGTTCATTTATTAGAAGACATGAACAAGGAAACAGGTCCATTATCCACGATTACTCACAGGAGCGAGATGCAGGTCAAGAACAAGAAACACAGGGATCTCACAAACACAGGAGTTAGGAAGGTCAACAAGGACTGAATGGACGAAGACTCCATACAACAAGATGCACTGACCAGACCATGAACTGAGACTGAGGGAGGAACTTATACCCAGGGCACCAGGTGACACGAGTGAGACTGATGAACAGCTGTTCACAGGACACAGGTGAGGGTGATGATAGAGACAGACAGACAGGTGAGAAGAGAGACAGACAGACCTGACAAAAAAAAAGAGTTAGGGTCACCCAAATCAAACTGGTCCATACTGTGGGTGTTCCTGTGGGTGGTGAGCCCACTGAAGATGTATGTGGGTGGGACCGATATCAACCAATATCAATGTCAATGTCAATATTTTTGCCCCAAAAACTGAGCTAATTGTCTCAGAACTCTATGTGTGTCAAAAACCCAGACATTGTGTTACATCCTACAGTGCTAGGATCAGAGCGTCTTAGTGGCAGCTGGTGGATTAGAACCTCAAACCCTTTTGTTTTCATTGTTTCTATAAATAAAATGTGAATTCTTGACCTGCAGGCTTGGGTCCCAAAATTGGAAGGACAGAGCAGATAGATTTAATGTTTGCATAGACAAATATAAAAAAATGTCAGACATAAAGGCTAAAATGCTTTAATTTTTTTCCATTTCCAAGCCATCTACTGGGGTAATGGTGGCATTGCAAGGAAAAGAAAGAACCAAATTGATAAAGTAAATTAATAACAAACTTTAGACAAGTTTGGTGGGTTGGATTAAAAAGCCAAATGGGACACAAAGTTTATCTGTGCATGTTCTACTTATGGACCACAATGTGTCCTCAAGTAGATAGTTCCCAAGGAACTAAAGAGTTAAATGCTGTACGCCTTTTCAGCTCTATCTATTGTGCAAATGGAGGCTTTGCCGAAGTATATTCACAATAAGATCCTATCACATTATTTGGATAAGTTGGAGGTCAGAAAAAAAAGCCACATGTGCCACATCCAATCCCCGGGCCTTAGTTTGCTTGTGTCTATCCTAGTCTGTGGTTTGAAAAAACAATCAATGTTGTAAAGTTTTTGTAAAGTTTTTGTAAAGTTCTTGTAAATCTGTCTCACAGAGGTGAGTGTGTTTGCTGTCACTGATGGCAGAAGGAAACGTCAACTTACTCGCGCAGGATGTGTTTGTTACAATCACCTTGTGGCCTTTTCCCGCTCTGCACACCCTGCCCTCTGGCCTCGCTGACGTAAAGCATCAGAGTCCGATGATGCTCGGGAGTTCAGGGTGGCCTGGCGGGTCAGCAGAGATCGATGAAGAAGATGTTTGGAGAAGAAAGGTGAGCAGCGAGGGAAGGGCAAAACGGGGTCAGAAGAAAATCCACCCTCCTCGAAGCGGGATGTTGGTGTAAACTGAGATCTGTGGGTGGAGGAAGAGTCGGTGTTTACACACCTGTCTGGTCTCTGTGCATCGTGTTTTTCCCCTAAGTCTAACTCTTATATTCTGGATCTATCAAAATAAGTGATGCTCATGAGCATATTGGAGTATTGGAGTATATTACTGTAATAGTAACAGTAATAGTAATAGTAATAATAACAGTAATAGTAATTGTAATTGTATAGTAAGATTTTTTTGGAGATAATATAAAGAATCAGGTTATCCGTTAACCTGTCGATGATGACCTATTTGGCCACTTGCACCATCCTCAGGCCCCCTACCAATCTGAAAGAGGACACCGGCTCCTGGGGAGGTAATGGTATCCACTGAGGCCCGAGGTTCCAAACCACGCTGGGCGCAAACATCTCCTGAATCTCCCAAGACATGAGGAAGTGTGGATGTAAGGCCCTGTTTGTAAAAATAAAATAAATTGTTCAAAAAAGACTCCTCTACCGGAGAGAAGGGAAAAATCATAAACTTGTGTGAAGGAGAATCACTCTGAACTCTTTTTACTTCGACCGACACACACACATACTGACACCTCCTCTCCCTCTCCCCACTCTTCCACCTCTCTCTCCTCCCTCCCTTTCACATCTCCTCTCTTCCCTCCTTCCGTCTCCTTCAGATTGTATAAATATCTGTGACCCGTCGAGTAGAGCTAAGTGTTGCAGACCTGTCCTCTCAGAAAGAGCCGAGGGCTGACAAGAAAACATCCATCCATCACCTTCAACTGAAGACTTTCCTGCTGTACTCAGACATTTTATAGAACTTTCAACCATCACCTCCCAGGATGTTCTCCTTGCTCCTCCTGTTCCTTCTTGGACTCCTGCTGCGAAGTGATGCCCAGGACAGAGCCTCTCTGTGGAGGGGGAATGACCGAAACGGACGATGTCAGTACACCTTCACTGTCCCCAGCCCTGTGGAGTCCAGCTGTCCCCAGACCTCAGGCTCAGAAATGGAGGGTCTGAAGACCAGACTGGGTTTGCTGGAGGCAATGGTGAGCCAGCTGACGGGCAGAGAGGCCGGAGGCTCCCAGGCGGTCGGAGTCAGAGCTCAGACTGACCTCCAGGATGCTCTGAACCGGGCGCTGGGAGAGAGGAACCTGCTGCAAGGGGAGAAGGAGCGTCTAGAGAGGGAGCTCAGGGGGCTTCAGCAACGTGTGGAGGAGATGAAGAGGGAGATGGAGAAGCTGAGGAACAGACCTTGTCCTCCACTCAGCCCTGTGGTGCCACCAAGCCCCTCTCAGCAGAACAGTGGCTTGATGAGACCTTCTGGAGGTAAGAATACGTTCAATGTCCACAACTTCTATGTGAAGGAGAGAGATGTGAATGTGACTCTGGCCGTGGGTTAATTGAGGCGGTAAAGTCATGACATAATAACAGTCAGGTCCCAATGTATGCATGGAATACCATCCATTACCGGGCTGTGACACATGCCAAGGAATCAGGAGTGTGTGTCAACAGCAGGCATAAGTAAACTAAGGATCGGGGTCTGGATGCAGCTCATACTGCATTGTAATATGGCCCACCAAACCTTTGGATTGGATTGTGATGGCTTTTTTTTCCATACAATGTGCATGTTTTCCCTGTAGATGGCATAAAGATGCCAAAAAGCCAATTTATCATTTTGGCTTTTATGGATAAATTTTACTTGTCCTTTATCTTAGCATCTTAGGCAGCATGTGTGTTTATATTCCTCCCAACATCTCCATGTCTACATCAGAGTGGAGACAAAGGGGAATACTGTCACATACACAGTGTGTACTTGTTTGTATGTCACACTTGTGTGCTGAATGACTCTGCCATATTAGTCTGTAAAGGCACTTGTCTTGGGTTTCCCCGCTTCCCATTTCCTGTCTACATTTAGCGACGCTCCTGAGAGTTGCCTTAGTATTTATGAGCAGACCTGCTCTGTTTATGAGCGGTGTTTCCCTCCCCGCATGTCGAGCAGGGTGACAAAAGTCAGACCAGGGAGGGTGGGAGGTGGCTGAAATGCGATGCCAGCTTTTGGAAGTGGCGATGATTCCTTCCCAAGGCCAGATCCCAGGGCTTGTGATGACGCTGTGTGGGTCAGGACTGGGGGCGGCTGTCAAGGAGTCCTCAAGTCTAAGAACACTACACCTCCAGGGGTTGCAGGGTTCTGAAGAAATTGGAATTTATCTCGGAGCCACGTAAGGTTAAGCCCTGGTATTTTGAGTGTTTGCCATGGCCAAACAACCGTCTAATTAGACCCAGTACTCATAATTTCACCCAGTGCCCCCTGTTGGACACCATCCCCCACTACGTTCTCTCTTTGCTCTACTGACCTTTCTGGGTATATTGCTTGTAAAGGGGAGATTGCCAACAGCAGTAAATCCTTCTCCACCAACAGCCAGATCCCCAGAGCCGCCTGCTCTCCCTGTACTGGGAGACCTTATATCTTCATACCATATCAGCTGCATTCTCCAGGTTATCTGCTCAGGTTTACTCCTGGATGAAGAGAAAAATACACAGAGTACTGTCGTCATCTCTAGGGGACAGACAGATGTTCAGATTCTCACCATAGTTGAAGTAATCAGTCATTGTGGGTTTGATAAAAACTTGACTCAAAATCTTACAAATATTATTCCAATATGGTCTTAATGTTTAAATGAACTATGTGCCACTGAGCAAAAGTTTTGTAATCTGGGAATTTACAAATACTTCTTAGACAGAGAATTGACGTTGAACCTGGAACCAATTAGAGTCAGTTCATCATGGTTTTCAGATGCTTCCTTTCAGCTTCTCTAAATACGCAGCCAGCAGGCGACGTGCATGAAGCTGAGGAGACTCCTGATATGATTCAAGCGTAAAGTATAAAAAGCTCACTCTTTTATCTACTTGTTGACTGTTAATAATTTGACCAATCAAAAAGAGCAGAGGTTGACCACAGACTGACCCACATGGCACGAACAGCCAAACCCTGACCTCAGCCCCATGATCTTCATCCTCCTGTTTAGGAAACTCACCTTTCATCAACGCTGCAAATCTGCAGCAGCCACCACATGCAAACCATTGTGGCTATCTGCATCATCAGAACTCCTTCTGTGGCTGAATCTTTGCGTGCTGGACTCGCACGAGCCCAGCAGGTGATGGACCAGGAGTGAGAGAAGAACTACATCAACTAGTTCTAAACACTGAGTTTTATTTCTGTTAGTACTCCAACCCCAGTTCCCCTTAACCATTAAGGAATGAGGAGAAGTGAAAAGACGGGAGGACTGGAGTGATGAAGAGAAGAGAGGAAAGGAGAAAAGGAGACATAGCAAGGGGAAAGAAGAGATGCAGGAAAAGAGTGGAGAGAAAAGGGGAGAAGAGACGAAGGGGAGAGTAGGGGGAATAAAAGAAAACAAAAGAGGGGGAAAGAAGAGAAGAGATGAGAGAACGGAACAGAACAGAACAGAACCGGGCGGTAGAAGGGAAGAAGAGAGGATAGGAGGAGAAAGAAGACAAGAGGAAAGGAGAGACGAAAAGAGCACAGAACAGAATAGAGTAGGAAAGGAGAGGAGTGAGATGACATAACATAACATAACATCACATAACACAACACAACACAACACAACACAACACAACACAACACAACACAACACAACACAACACAACACAACACAACACAACATAACATAACACAAGATAACGTAACGTAACGTAACGTAACGTAACGTAACGTAACGTAACGTAACATAACGTAACATAACATAACATAACATAACACATCATAACATAGCATAACATAAAATCACATCACATAACGTCACATCACATCACATCACATCACAGTACATTGACAGTAACACACACAGGAAGACAACCTAGTGGATTTGTTTGAAGTTGTGATGTTGACGGTGTTGTAGTAGGATGGGGTTTCAAGTGTGTTGTGTGAATGTTACTGTGGGTCTGGCTACCGACTGTCTGACTCCAGAGCAGCTGGGAATTCAGTCCTAGGTATTTGTTTCTTGCTGTCCCATGTACTGGTGTCAAAAATGTCTCTCCGTCCACACTGGGGGGAAAACTGTTACAGGTAAATAGTAATAAAGGAAATCTGACTGTTGTGTGTGTGTGTGTGTGTGTGTGTTAAGGCTCCAGCCAACGACCTGCCCTGTTGACCAGGCCTAACAGGCAGGGAGATAGCAGCAGCAGCAGCAGCAGCAGCAGCTTCAGAGGTGGGATATTTTATTTTTCTGGAAAACCACTTCCATTTACTTTTTTGTTTCCTTTTTTATTCATTCCTCTTCACTTGTCTCATCTCTTCCTGTCTCAGACTCGGCATGGCAGTACGAACATCCAGGGTACCAGGAGCTGAAGGCTGAGGTGACCGAGGTGCCGGCCCCCGACGGCTCCAGCGACAACACAGGTCCCTGTCTATCAGTATCATTTTAGTAGAATTAGTTAGTATATATATATATATTTAATGTCATTAAGGCATCTAATTATTGTTGTAGCTCAATAACACAGTAGGAAAGTTAGAGAAAGCAAAAAAAACACCATAAAATACCAAAAACAAAAAGAATTATTTAGAAGTATGCCCCATTATTAAATATTTATATGCATATTCATATTTTCCTTTTTTTTGTTTTTTTGCAAACATCGGTCCTAAACAGTAAGCAATAATAATACAAATATCTTGACAATGTGATAATGATAACTATGAAAAAATACTAACAAAATCTGTAGTCACTGCCTTGGTGTTCCCCAGGGATCTGTACTTGATCTACTCATTTTCTGCTCAATCATTAAGCACATTAGACTCAACCGCCAATCTGTGAGTCATATGGTATCTGGCCGCCGTTGGACATTGTAAAAAAAATGTACTTCAGTTTCACTTAATTACTTCATTGAAAATAATCTTTTCATATCCCTTTACGGTTTTCTTTCAAAGATAAAGCTTTAAGACAACAGATCACTCTGACAAAACATCTACACGATTTTTGAGGATTCACTGAACTTTCACCAATCCTTCAGTTGTACCACACCGCACTTACTGAATAAGTGAATAAAACACAGTAAGTTAGTAAAGGGATTAAAAGGGAATTCCACATCTCAGTGTGTTCTCTGTAGAGAAGCCAAGGCCGTAAAGAACATGTGATTTAAGACAGAAGGCTGATCCTTAAAAACCCAGTCTTCCCAAGTCGTAAGTCTCCCACTCTCTCACCCCCCACACCTTAAACCTTAGGTGCAGTTGACCTGAAAACATGACACTCACCCCCCCTGCTGACAGCCTCAAAGCAAATACTGCTATTAATACTGCAGCGTTTGGAAGCGGCAGACCACAGTCATACCAGTGTAGAGCCATGAGGGGCCCCTGGTGAGTTAGGACTCTGGCTTGTTAATGTAAATGTAATGAAATGATGAATGAGGACGTCACCTCCTGTTCATGGAGCCAACTGAATGGCAGCCCAGACTGAACCAACTGGCCTTTAATGACAGAGCGAGCCAACAAAGGTGACGTGTATGTAACTCCGGTGGCCCATGCACACCAGAAGACTCTTCCACAACTTCACTTATTGACATTTTATCCTTTTTTTTCTGCAAGGTTTATACCTTGGTTTTACGCCAGGCACAGTCTTTCTTTTGCGACATGTTTATGGGCAGAATATTCAATAAAAATTCAGCAATACCTCTTAAATGTCAACCTTAAAGAGCACATGGCAGGTACACGTGAAGTCATATAATCTGTAATGAGACCGTGCCACTCTGGAGCTACAGGGTATTAGGGGTATTTATAAAACATATTCCTATCTAACCCTAAATCTGGTGCTACGTCCTGGACCTGAGAGCAAGGTGTATTTTAGGAGGTGGTAAATATACAGCGGGCCTTATCGTCTTCCCAGGGAGAGAGGCGGAGGAGAGTTTCTTGGTCAACAGCTGCCATGCTGGTTGTTACAGAGACGTCAATCAACATCTCAATGATAATTTTATGTCTTGCTAAGATGTAGTGTTTTCATCACAGATTCCACAGGTCCAAACAGCGCATCTTATTCTCTCAATCACAGATACGTCAAGGGATCTCAATTTCTTACTTATGCTAACTTGTTTATCCTGGCGTGATTTGTCACATCCTAATCATGAATGTCATTTTGCAAGTCGCAAAAAATCTACTGTGTCAATAAGGATTCTCAGTCATCCAGGTCATAATCAAGGTAAAAAGGGGAGTGGTGCCCTAATGGTTCAGGAACCAGATTGGGTTTTGCAGGGTTCCAGGTTCAAATCCTTCAACAGCCAGGTTACTGCTGAGGTCCACTGAGCATGACACCGTCCCCACTCACATCCCGCAGGCACTTAAAGCTGCCCACTGTTTCTTTGATAATGGGTAAAATACAGAGATCACAGGTCATTGTGTGCAGTGGTGTGGATCACAATGACAAGGAGTTTGCTTTCCTTCCTCCTTCCTACAATCATGGAAACAAACATGTCAACAACTAACATTGTTCTCTCCTCTGTGCTCACAGGTTGTGGAGAGTTAGTCTCAGTTGGTGAGCCTGTCACCCACAGGAAAGCTGACAACATAGCAGGTAAATATGGGGTCTGGATGCAGGACCCTGAGGCCGTTTCCCCCTATGGACCCAACATGGTCTGGCGCATCGATACTGTTGGGACAGATGTGAGGCAGCTGTTTGGGTATGAAGACATGGAACAACTCTCAAAAGGCTTCCCATCTAAGGCTAGTTACTGCTATTTCTAACAGAAATGATCAAAAATGGTAAAAAAAAAAAAATGTACTTTGTTAATTTCTTTTTTTTTGTCTTACAGGTTCTGCTGTTGCCAGAGTTGGTAGAAAGCACCGGCGCCACTGTTTATCGTGGTTCTCTCTACTATCAAAGGCGCCGTAGTCGTACACTCATCCGCTATGACCTTTCTTCCGAGACCACGGCAGCCAGACGTGACCTTCCCCACGCAGGATTCCACGGCCAGTATCCTTACTCCTGGGGAGGCTACACTGACATTGACTTGTCCGCGGACCAGCAGGGACTGTGGGCCGTCTACTCCACCAGCAAAGCTAAGGGCGCCATAGTCATCTCACAGCTTGATCCAAACACACTAGAAGTGAGGAGAAGCTGGGAGACCAACATGAGGAAGAGCTCCGTGGCCAACTCCTTCGTCATGTGTGGAAGAATGTACACCATCGCCAGCTACTCCGCCCCGAACACCATCATCAACTACATGTACGACACTGCCACCAGCCAGGGGAAGGCCATTTCCATCCCCTTCAAGAACAAGTACCAGTACAACTCCATGGTTGACTACAACCCAGCTCAGAAGAAGCTGTTCTCTTGGGACAACTTCCACCTCGTGTCCTATGACCTCAGGTTAGGCCGCAGACAGGCCAACTGAGACTGAAATGGAGACTGTTAAAATGTGACCTGTCCTTGCTTCAAAGACTTACTGACAAAATTATAGTTCAAACGGCTTCTGCCAACAGTCAACATCAAAGAGTCCTAACTACCAATCCACAAGGAAAGAGAAAGTTTTGAGAAACAGTGTCCCCTGCAGGTCAGCTATGAGTTTTCTAGGTCAGAGAACTTTTGTGTTTTTGATTGTTTATGTGGCCTTGTCCGCCGACAAGTTTGTAGAGGAATTATTTTTGTACTGCCTTTATCAAAGATGTATTATCATTTTGTTTTGTGTTGAGCTATAAATGAGTTCTGAAATATAAACATAGTTCACAGCAAAGACTCTTGCGGTATATCACGCTACTGAATCCTGCTGATCGACGTGTTTTTGATCATGTTTTTTTCCTCTATCAGCATGTTATGCATAATATTGCATGTACTCTCCTACATTGTAGTCAGCATTGCTGATGTTGGTATGTTAGATGAAATAAACTTGGTCAATGAAACTTTCATATGGTTTATTTTCCATTGTGCACCTAAGAAAAGGCAGAATCAGCCGAACAAAAGACTGGGTTAGGGCTGGGCTCTCAAAGTCAAATTCACATTAAGCCAATGATAAAAACCAGGCACAGTCACAGACCTAAACCAGTTAATGATATTTGAAGGTATTTGTGCATATTTTTCCCTCAAAGAGATATGAAATGCAGATTCATATAAAAAAAACGACTAGTTTTTCATAAATATTAAATCTGGAATGACCAACTCTTAATATTTTCTGACTTTTAAACTTGAGAAAATAAAGAAAAATAAGAACACCAGCAGTATTTGTTTCTCATGTCTCTTTAAGTATAGATTTATCAGTTTCTTTTTAAACAAATTATGGGCCAAAAACAAAAAAACTAAATGAAAGGTGTTTGCTTGCTATCTAAGTGCAATTAGGATTACTCCCTAGTGGCAATAGATTTGAGAAAGGCCACCACATTAAAATCAAGTCAACACCACAAGACATGAACAGTATATTATTTTTATTAGTTTCTGTAACCAAACCAAGAGAATGTAAATAAGACCGTACATCTTTAATACAGCGATGAAACCCCTGTACAAGTACAACAAAAAAAATAAAACAAAAGAATAATCCCAACCCTTCCTCATCCATTATCCACTGTAAAGACTTTTTTTCCCCCCAGTTGGGTTAGAAGAGGGGAGGATGCTGCACCTCAGGGGGCAAACCGTGTACTACAACTCTGAAAACCCATTTGAAACCACAACCCTGAGGTGAGAGCATCTCGGGTGGGACAGCCAACGGAGGTGAAGCAGAGACTGAAAACAGCATTGATTGCTCTCAACAATAGAGACAACAAAACAGTAAGTGTCCTTCTAACCATTCTTTTCTTAGTCTGTGTCCGGCTCTGGCTCCCCCTAGTGGAGGCTGACACACGCGCACACTGAAAGGTCTTCTTGACATTCAATTCCTTACAGTTAAAACTCCTCCAAAGTAGCCCTCACCTGCTATTCTTGGCTAAGGGCACTGGAATCAGTCAAAAGCAGCAAGTGTGGGTGCTTTACAGTTAACCGTGTGTGTGTGTGTGAAAGCTGTGGGTGTAAAAAAAAAAAAAGAAAAAAAAAAAAGAAAAGAAAATCAGTGAAAATGTGTAAACCTGTACTAATTGCTATGTAGTGATCACACATGAAGGTAATCCTATCAGTCAAATTCCAAAATCCTGCTGCCGCAGCAACAGTTATTTAAAAAGGAAAAAAAAGAACTGATATTTCTGTTGCGCTGCATTCACCTTTGGGTAAGTATACAGGAGAGCCCAGCTGTGAGCTACTATCTGTACACTGCACACACACTTATTCTCAGGCAAAGAGAGCAGAAGGCAGGAGCTAAGGCTCACAGGCAGACTTATCCATAATTCATTCATTTTCATCCAAATGCTGACGTTTTCACATTTTCATTTTGGTTAAAATAAAAATAAGAGAATTTCTGATTCCACCATCTCCGTGGGATAACCGTACAGAGTGCATGAGCACAGACCTCTCAGGACGTCACATGGAACAAGTCTGTTTCACTACATACACTCGTGATTGTTTCGACTACAAAAAGAAATCTGCTTCATTCTTCCTTTAACAAAAGTTTCTCTCATTTCCTTTTCACGAGCATGATCCTATTTAGGGACAAAGGAAATAATAATAAAAAAAAAAAACAACAGAAATAAAGATCTTTAAAAGTGGCAAACTCAGCAGCAAATCTTGTGATTTTTTTTCTCTCTCTCTCCAACATAAATCTACTTTCGGTGTAGATTCCTAAGGAACATCTTGTGCAGCCATTAATCAGCATCTAAATATGATGAAAAGATTTAACTCAATTGTGCACCCCTCCCCACCCCTACAGTGGGATGAGAGCGCGGCAGAAAGGAAGAGGGCTTGATGCATATATGAATGTGTAGGGCGGCGCCTACTCTCAGTAACCAACAGGATCGTGACTTCTACCCTACTCTTCCCTCTTCTCCACACTGTCCACCCTGGGAATGATATGACCGAGTGTATGGGGCTGCTTTCCCACTCTTCCATCCATGTGCATCTCCATCTAAAGACCAGATATCCAGGCCTTTACTTGCCCTCTTCTGGTTTGATGGCTTGGGGTTTAATCGGGCCAGTTCTGATGGGCTTTGCCGTAGACACGGGGGGTTTGTCAGATTCTGGGCGATCGCCTCCAGCCTGATGGTTTGTTGTGGCCGAGGCGTCAAGGGAGGGTTTCCCCGCCTGATCGAGCCGAGTCGCCTTGTTTACTTGCGGAGGCTTGAGCTGTTGTTGCTGCTGCTGTTGATCTGAGAAGAACTTGTGAGTGGACTGTAGAACTTCAGCCCTCTGCTTTGCCTAGAGAGAGAGAGAGAGCAAGGACAAATGAGCATAGCTGACAATATGTGAGTGCTGAGAAGGAAAAAAAAAAACTAATCAGCCAGATAGGCCTGAATGGAAGATGAAAAAATATCAATGATACTAGAAAATGACCTTTAAATCCTGCTCAGCTTTTAGAGAAGCCTGTGTGCCTCTAGGTACAATAGGAGGACCAGAGGGTCCACGCAGAGCGTGCTGGCTGTGCTGAGGATGCTGTGGACGGGGATGAGGCATCAGACCACCACCCATGTTGGGCGATATTGGTGGGCCCATGGGAGAACGCTGAACACCCCCAGCAAAAGAGTTAGCATGGGGAGGTCGGACCAGAGGAGAAACTATGTTTGGTTGTGAAAGGATCTGAACAAGGAAAATAGTTGTAATTAGTTAAGATCATCATTTCGAAGAAAGATGCAAGTAAAAAGTATTGAACATTTAAGAAAATAAATACCTGTGGATTAAACTGTCCGGGGAAATGCTGTGTCAACCTCATCCCTGCCGAACTCGGCTGAAACTGTTTCTGGTACAGCATGCTGTTCATTTTACTGGACTGGCTACTAGGAGAAGTGGAGCTCGCTCTGCAAGGAACAGAGTAAAAAAAATAAACAAATTACAGGTATGTGCAAAACATAAAAAAAGTAGTACAAAATAGTCCACTTTAGAGATATGGAAGTAGGTTGAACACATTGTGGTTGATAGACACCACAATGGAGATACACAAGAGATTTATTGTTTCGTGATGGAAGAAGTAGACAGAATATATATAATACCACTCAGACCAGATTTGGATTATGTATATTTTAGATCATGTGGTATGTAGCAGTGACCAAACCTCACTCCCTAAAGGTTAATGTTTTTTCCTGGTTTAGCTGTGTTTCTGTTGTGTTATACATTCTTTTTTCTACTACTTAAAAAATGGACATTCATGCTTAGAATGTGTAACGATGGAAGTATTGAATTTGTTGTATATGCTGAATACTGAATGTCAATAAAAAGTTAAAGAAAAAAATGTGGAAGTAATTCACTTCACTGAAAGAGGCTCTTGTTTTTCATTTCACAACTAATCTGCAGTAACTACAACTAGTTATTTACTTGCTATTAAAATGTTAAGTAGGATCAATACATTTAACACGGTGCAAACATTATAGTTTAAAATTAATTCATCTGCCGCAGTTTAATCTTCTAGATTAAGGGACATTTTAAGAATTAGAAACAAGGCATTCAGTCATGGGTAACTTCCTTTTAATCCAGATTTTTTTGGGCCAGCTTATAGGGATTAAGCTGTAATTTTAGGCTGTACCTGTAGGGACTGGAGGTGGGAGTCGTGCTCCTGCCACCTACAGGAGGAGTTCCAGGTTTTACATCCATCCCGCTGCCAAAGAGTTTCAGGTCCATGTCCATCTGCAACATGGTATAAAAGGATTTCTTTTCAATTGTTAGAGCAACTACTTTGTTCCACCCAGGAGCTTACAGACATACACTCTGAATACCTTGCTAGTTGGTGGTTGCATTATATTGTGGTTTGGCCCCATGATGCCTCGGTACGGTTGGGACACTGGTGGCTGTCGGTTAATATTCGGCGGCTGCGCCTGAGGAGGCGTGGGAGGCAAGGCTAGCAGGGGCTGGCCCCCAGCTGAGCCAAAGTTTGACAGAGACAACTGAGATCCAGGCAGAGGGACCGTCACCTGTAGAAATAAATGATTATTTAGTATTTATTCAGAAATTTAACATTAAATATAGTTCAATCGCATTTTAATGATTTGACAAAGTGTTTCAATTGCAAAACTTCATACTAAAGCAGAGCTGCATATTATATTCAACAATATTGTCAACAAACAGTTTTATACTCCATTAGGTAAGAGTCATTACAACTGATGCAAGTCACAGAAAACGATAGAAAAAATTTAAATAAATGTTTGGGAGCAAACCAATACAACATATATTTTGATTACCTGCTGCATCGCCGAACTGGGTGACTGGGTGTTGCTGTAATAGCTGCTCTGTCCATGCTGCTGCACCTGTCCCGAGTACATGTTTGAATGCTGATTCATCCCCTGTCGAGCCTAACCAAATAACGACACGTTATTCACGTGTGCAGTGTTTTTTGCACACCATAGTATTGGTGGACAACAGTGCTATAACATCAATACACCTATATATCAGCAAAAAACATCGGAGCAAATCGGTATCGGTTGTTCCACCGATATTCAAAATCTGATGCTGCAAAGCCGCAGTCTCCGCAAATACGCTGGACTTCCTCATGGGGTCCTGACACTTTGACCCGTGGGTGCGTTTTTATGCAGCGAAGTAAAAAAAAAAAAAACAACACGGAATGGAATTAGTGAAACAACAATAGCGCAGATGTATCTCAAAGAGTCAAAAATAAATACGGAAAAGAACAGATCAAAAGAGATCAGACAAAAATCATGGAGTTCATCGTCCTGGAGAACCAGGCGCTTTCTCTCGTTCAGGACGCTGGTTTTACTAAATGTGGAGTTTCTCAAACCATACTATGTCATGACTAATCATAAATGTAAGTTTCTTAGACAATTGGCCAGTATATTGCAAATGCCATCCCTCATGTCACTAACGGAAATAGAAATAGTTTCAAATGTATGGAATGGTTTTTGAGATGGTTACCTGTAGCAGGTGTGTGTCAATAAGCTGGGAGCCTCCCATGCCTGAGGGCTGATTGAGTTGAGGTTCAAACAAAATGGGAATGTGTTGGGTGGATGACGGCTGTTGGTAGGCCAGGTTAGACTGAGGCTTCCCCAGCTCGGGTGCTTGCACTCCAGGGTAGCTGTGCAGCGAAGGTCCAGACAACATCATGGAGGGCTGCGACAGGCTGTTCTGCATGAATGCCTGCTGCGACCTAAGGGACGACAGAGCAGCCACATCACATGACAAGAACAAGACACTTAATGTGAACTGAATTCAATTCTGTTCCTGTATGAGTAACTGAGATACTATTTGTGTTTTACCTGTAGGGCTGCAGTGAGGAACTGAACAAGTCTTGTGGCTGAGAAACTGGAGGTCCAGTACCAAGTCCCAGCTGAGCCTGGTGGGTGTGTTGATGTTGAGGCTGACTTTGCAGAGGAGCGTAGATTGGAATGGGAATTTGCTGCACTGCTGTCGGCTATGAAAAAAAGTGTTTTTTTTTTTATTATTGTTTTAAAAAAAACAACATTGAAATGGCAAATGTAAAAACATTTTGGTTGGTGTTGAATTGAAAAGTTCTACCTGTGAAAGCCCAGGCTGGAACCCCTGCTGCTGTGCTAAGGATGGGGGTGCCAAACGAGGGTGGGGGGTATTAAAGAGGTGGCTAGTATCCATGTAAAAAGCTGGAATCTGAGCTGCAGAACCTGGACCAATAAATATATAAAAATACATCAGACATTGAACAAATCAGCACCAATTTACTGCATGTATGAAATACTAAAACATGGCAGTATTTGTAAAAGAAAAAAAAAAAAAAAAAAAAAAAAAAAAAAAAAAAAAAAAAAAAAAATCAATATATAAAATTGGAGATTGCCCTGTTCTCTGTGCCTCACCTGCTGCAGACTGGGAGACATACACCTGTGGGGTTTGCTGTTGTTGGGGCAGGAGAGGAGGAACGCAGCCAAGCTGAGAAAAACTGTTGCTACTACTGCTACTGTTGGACGAGGATAGACCTCCACCCTGGAGTTGTTGGGGCTTCACCTTACAGATGTTTGGTGGGTCTGAGGCTGTGGTAGTCTTGGTGGTAAGAGATGATGTTGTATAGGTACCAGATCCTAAAGGGAGCAAAAAGGTAAGTCCAGGTCGGAATAAGTCGACTGAAGTTGCAAAATACATTTACCACATTTTCCCTCATAGAAGATTCCTCCATGTGAAATACAACAGCATAGTATTTTACCTGACAGTGAGGTGCTTGGAGTAACGGAGGCCACAGGTATCTGAGGCATGGAAGCTGAGGAGAAGGAAGAGTATGAAGATGCACAAGAGGTGATGGGGGAGGAAGAAGACGTAACTGGGGAGTTTTTCTCCAGACTTGGAGAGTTTTCCCATGCTTTACGTGCAGATTCCATCTAAGAAAAGAAGAAAAAAATTAAATCCTATGTGCTCTGGTTAATATTAATTTTCTGTTGCACTATTTCTGAGTTGTGGATAAAGATCCTCAGTCATTCACATCATGGTGAAGTTTAAAAAGTTTTGTTTGGCATCTGGAGTCAACGTTTTTTAATCTCCAGTTACCCAACAAAACTCTTCAACCTAGTTTGGGGTTCTAGTTTACCTTTAGTGTTAGATCAACAGTTGCAGGTGAAACAGTGCTGAGGCTGGAGCTCTGCTGTAAGGTCTCTCGTCTAGGGAGGGGCAATGAATGGGGGAGTGCCACCTATGATGTTAAAATAAGAGTCAGACATTGTGTATACACTGATCCAGCTTGTTTGCTTTTAATGTGATTAGTCACATTATTCCATCTTTCCATAGGAGATAGAAAATAAGCTTACGTTGGCCACCAAACTTTCTTCCATTTTGTTCCCTCCTGTGGGGACACTGTCAGCTAATGAGGAGGAAGGAGCTGTGTAGTCAGTGACCGATTCCTACGAAAGGAAGACATGATTTTTATTACCATGTTTACAAGTAATAACCAAAAGTCAACATAGATATGGCATATGCTCATTATGATCAGAAATAAACAAAGAATCACTTAGTTGTACAAGAACTACAATGTGGGTTAAGGAGGTTGTACAATAACAAAACAATTACATACTTTTGAGTTACTGGTGTACTCTACGGAGGGGACGGTGATCATGCCCTCAATGTCTCCACCCAGCTCTGGTACTGTGGTATCACTGGTGGGAGGACTGGAGTCCGTAGTCCGGCTGACACCTCCACCTGGCACTCCTGCTTCTATGCCCTCACCCTCCACTCCTCGGACATCTTTGGCCTTGCGGTTTTTCAGAGAACGCTCTTTACCAATGGGGCCTGGTTTATATTCCTTAGGTTCCATTGGTTCGATATCGGGAAGCTGTGAAGAAGCATAAACCATGATCAAAAACATGACTTCAGCAGCAACTAAGAGTTAAACAGCAGTCAATACTGGTGAGTACCTTCTGAGATTTGATTGGGCCGGCTCGTGGTTGCTTCTGTCTCTGTTCTTTGGGTGCAGGTAGCTTACTTTCAGAGTTAGTTTCTAACAGTGCTGGAACACCATCACTTTCTGTGCTACCCGCAGATGATGGAGCTCCAAATTGAATACTGTCTATTGTCAATTCAACACTTCCTTCTGCTCCAGGTTTTACACCCTAAAATAGTTTAAAAATATATATATTATTTGTACATTTTTCACGACTTGCCTCAAATCACAAAACAGGATAGGTGTTTTTTTTTTTACCTCAGAGGGAACAGTGCCTGTAAAGGAGGTAAGAGGTTTGTTCCAGGCACTCACAGAAGGCGGTTGAGGAGGACTGATTGGACCAACTGAAACATGAATATGTTGTTTTAGAGAGAATTTTTTTTAAGAATTCAGAGTAATAGGACAATTTCAGTAATTGTAATTTATCCACTTACGCTTCTTCACTTCAGAAAGGACAGTGGAGCCTGTCACCTTGTTCTCCCACAGTTCTGTACCGAGTGTACTGTGTGCCTGGCTAGGTGCTGTGTTAAGGTTCTTTGACGTGAAATCCACAGTGGCAGGAGTAATGGACGGCAGGGGAGCTACAGTTCCTTCTAAATTCTGAGGGGAAGCACCAGGCTGGGAGGGTGGAAGGTGAGAATGCTGGGGAGCAGACACAGCAGGCTGCTGTTGGGCCTGAGGAGTGGGGGCCACAGCAGGTGGAGGCTGTGGCGTCTGTGACTGCTGAAGTTGTTGCGGCTGCTGTTGTTGTTGCTGTTGTGGAGGTGGCGGTGGTGGTTGCTGCTGCTGCTGGTGCTGCTGTTGTTGTTGTGATGGTTGTTTCTTAGCAAATCTGGGGGGCAGCTTTCCCCCTCCACCCCTTCCCTTCTCCCCAGAGCCTTTTTTACCCCAGTTCTGCTGGACAGGAAAAAATATGAACACTTTACTTACAAATTATAGTTAACAAATGTATGCAATAATAAAGCATTTTTTCCTAACCTGAGTTGTCTGTTCTTCCTTTTTCCGTTTCTCTTCATCTTGGAGGCGTTTCTGTTGTTTGCGGGACACTACCTCTGTAAAGCCATCATCATTAGCACTGGATTGTGGATCCTCTGTGGTGGTAACCTCAGGGTGATCATCAATGATTACAACACCTACAGCAAAAATCAAACAAATTGTTACTTTCAATTTTTTTTTGCAAAAGCACTTGCAAGTAATGAGGTCTACTTTTATTTACTCACTGGCATAATTATTAAGATCAAACTGGGACAAAGCATTCTCCTTGGGTTTCTTGGTGGCTTGTTTGGGATCATCTTTGCGACGGGCTAACTGATCTTTTGCTGGTCTTTGGGCTGATCCTCCAGCAGTTGGTGCAGTTGACTCTGGATTCTGATGTCCTACAGGGCTGTAATTTTTAACAAAAAAACAACCCTTTAAAACACATATATAATGACATGGGATAAACCCACAAACAGATGATTGTCTGAAACTCACCCTTTGCGTCCTGTTTTGGTTCCTCCCCTCCTTTCTCCCTTTCCACCAGTGTAACTGCGGCCCGGTTTAGTTCCACTGTTGCCTCTGCGGTTGGGTCGCTCGTTTGGCCTCTGGCTCGAGAAGCTCCTTTTAGTAGCAGAAGGTCCTTCTCGTTTTGGTGTCACTGCACCATCTGGTGGAGTCTTGCAGGGTGTTAATGAGCCTGAGGGGAGAGCAGGTGCTAAGACAGAGACAGTGGACACTTCGCTGGGTGCTTCCACTGCTCCCTTCCTTTCTTCTCGTTCTCTCCTTTCATTAAAGTCACTACTTTCAGAGGCAGTTTCCCATTCTTCATTGGCTTGATCTGAAGAGTTCTGGTTGGACAAGTCAGGAGATTTGGTCCCAACAGCTACGATTGTGGGGCTGCTTGTCTCAGGCAACGGTGCTTCAGTGGGAGATGGCAGGTCAGACACAGGCATAGTGGCTCCGACTTCCACAGGTACGGTTAGAGGGGTTCCTGGGGCTCTTGACAGGGTTGGGGAAAGGGAGACTGGGGCAGAACTATGGGAGGTAGTAGTAGAAGCAGTAGCAGCAACAGGCACTGGAGGTAAGGAAACAGGAGAACTCAAGAGTGTTTCACCACTACCCAACACTGCAGCCTCCCGCTCCTTTAAGCGCCTAAAGCGGGGGGGTTTATCTTGCCTCGGGGGCCTTGCTGGTCTTGATCGACGAGGCCTCTCTCTAATACTCTGTGGTCCATCAACAAATTTCTTACCATCTGACTTAGGTGGTCGCCGGTCAGAGGAAGCATTATCATATCTTGATGATTCCATTTCCTCAGGTCTAAAGGTTTCCATGGGTTTAGAGGGCCACTGATTAGACTCTTTTGCTGCTGACCGTCTAAGAGGAGCAGAGCGCGGACCACCACGCTCTCGAGCACCACCTCTTCTACTGTATAATCCACCTCTTCCACGGCGAGATGGCTCTCCTTTGGGAAGGAAGCCTGGCTTGGGCCTGTTGTCATCCTCCCCTCTTAAGCCAGTCTTGTCTACCATATGAGAAGGTCCAAAGCCTGGCTTGTAGGAACCAGATCGGCCTTCACCAGGTAGTTCTCGTCTTAATGGACGGCTTGGTTTTGTACTTGGTTCACGGTCAGACGGACCAGTATCACTAGCGGATTCCCTTCCACCTTCACTTTCAGAATCCGTGTCTGACCCTCTTCGCCTTCTGCGTTTTGGTATAACTTCAAAGTCTGAGCTTTCACTTCGTGTTTCACTTTCTTCCCTGTTGCGATAGGCAGCCATACCTCCAGCAGAAGGTAAATCAGACCGGGATCGGGGTTCTCTGTAAGGGTACTCGGGTCGACTTCTGCCACGACTTCCACGACCTCGGCCACCATAAGTACCCCGGTAACTACGACCTCTGGAGTAATACTCCCCTCGACCACGTCCTTTAAAATTTGCATCAGAAGGCCACTCCCGGTCTCTGTCCTTCTCAATTTCTCTATCTCTTTCTCTATCTCTATCTCTATCTCTTTCTCTATCTCTTTCTCTATCTCTATCTCTTTCTCTTTCCTCACGTCGGTAGGAACGTGAAGGAAGATTAGAGTCTTTTCTAGAAGGAAGTTTGGGTTCAGGATGTTTGTCATTACTGGGTTGTTTGTCTGCTTTTTCCTCTTGTGAGGAAGACGTAGGGGCAGCAGATGATGGTTGAGTTTCTCTTATTCTTTGATGTCCTGTTGGTGGTTCTTCATGTTCTTTCAACTCTTTTTTCACCTCATTCTGAGGTCTGGGGCCATCAGATAAAGCAGCAGCTGCAGAAAGAACTTTTGATGACTGATCTTTTTTGGACTTCTGGTCTCCCCGTTCTCCTCTCTCGTGTCGCTTCTCCCTCTCTTCTCTTTGCTCCCTTTCTTCCTTCATGTCCCGAAGGACAGGTTTCTTGATTGGGCCCGACCTACGAACTGGTCTTTCTCCTCCTGGTCCTTCTCTGCGCCCAGCACTTGGTCTCCCACCCCACCGCAGGTCAGTTTTCTGCTTGCCTGGGACAAGCAGCGGAAGCTTTTCTTGTTTGTGCACAATATCTGCAGGTGGAGTGGCTCTGTTGCTCGTCACTGAAGCCTGTGAGTATAGTTCATTTTGTGACTTGTCATCTGCCCTTTCTGTTGTTTCCTGCAGCTCAAGTGATTTTGTTCCTAAGGACAGTCCATCAAATCTGGGCTCATCAAGTTTCAGGGACTGGCTGGAACCCTGGGAAACACTCCTTTGAAGCATAGCTTGACCAAGAGCTTCAACTTCTTCTCCACTAGGTAAACCTGGCTCCTCTGAATCAAAGGCTGGGCCAACAGGTACTCTGTCTATGGGCACAGATGTATCCTCTGGGCCTTGGTTAAATGCAGATAGGGGCTCTGTAGGATCACGGAAGAAGTTGGTTTTACGAGAGTCTATTGCACTCTGGTCTTGGGGGTACATAGGTGGGAGACCCCTATCCAAATCCAGACTGGAATCCAACCTGTGAAGAGATTGCATTTGAAATTATAATGTGTAAAAAAAAATTTAAGCTTTGTTTGAATTGAAGGTCAATTTTTTAGAGTTTAACCTCAGGTCTTTGGCATCATTCCGTCCTTTTGGAGGCGTGACAGAGGACTCGGACTGAGAATATGGGTCAGAACCCCATACTATACGCGAATCAGATGGCAGGCCATGTTCACGAATTGGTCGGGTTAAGTGGTCAAAAGAGTCGGAGCTTGAGCTAGAGTTGTCTCCAGGCTCTCTGCGCATAACCTGCTTCGGAGGCATCCTCCCTGAAATGCATAAAACATAAAATAGTTTTAAAATAGTAAACCAGAAATATTATCAGACTGTGACATAACTTTGATTTAAAAAATATTATATCAATACTGTGATATTTCCAATAAACCAATGTGTTTACCAGGATGGATATTTGTTGGCATGTCCATAGGGGGGCGGCCAGACATCATGCGAGGGTCCATGTAGGACTGCATCATCAACCAGCGAGGATCAAATCCCATGGAGGCCAAGTGCTGGTGGTGAGGCCCCATTGGTTGATACATGGAACGATGCTGCTGCTGGGCAGGCGGTACACTGGTGGCACCTGATGGGGACACAGATCCTCCACTCTGCTGCTGCTGCTGTTGATGTTGTTGCCACTGTTGTTGTTTCATCTGCTCCTGCAATTTCAAAAGGAAAAATAAAACTTAAGGAATACTTGTTTAAGTGAAATGTATTATTCCAATGCAAATGACGTTATGCAAACCTGTTGTCTGAGAAATCGGGGTGGCAAAGATTTTTGAAACTGTTTGGAATAGCCTGATGTGAGAGATGGACGCATTGCTGCAGCTGCCTCTCCTTCCAGTTGTGGAGGTGCTCCTGAGACATCAATTCCACCTGGTGTGTCCATGTGAGGAAGAGATAGGTGGGGCTCATCCACTGCTAAACAAGGTCAGAAGTATTGGCGCTTTTGAAAGAAACAAAATATACAGAAAAGCTCACGACAGACTTGCTTATGTTTACCTCTGTCATCTTCCATGTTGAAATAATCCTGGATAGGCACTGTTGTCCTGTCAGACTGATTCTTTTCTACTACAGGCACAACCTCAGACAAATTGATCTCTCCTTCACTTTGGGTGTCTGGTGACCTTGCCACAGGTCTTTGGATGGGGGGACTTGGCTGACGAGGCAAATGAACCTCGTCTTCAATACATGGTTCAACTCTTTCATGTTCTCTCTCCAACCTCTCCCTGTCACGATCTACCCTTTCAGGTTGAGGAGCTTGAAGGATTGATGGCTGCGACTGGGAAACAAGAGTTGAAGGTACAGGACTTACAGCAGGAGCAGGGACAGATACAGAGGTTTCATGGGTAGCTTCCAGATCATCAACTTCATCCTGGAGAGCAGAGGATTTGTTCTCAGATGTTTGTCTGTGTTTTTCATCAAGGCGCTTGAGCTTTTCAGCACATGCTGCAAGCCTCTGTTCTTCCATGCGCCTCTCCTCTTCCTCCCTCCGCCTCCTCGCTCGTTCTACAGCTTCAGAAACCTCTACAGGCTTCTTCCTCTTTTGTTTCCAGGCTTCAGAGTCCTCTTCACCAGCTGGAGCCGAGGTTGGTGGTGGCTTGCTTCCACGTATAGATGCAGCGCCCACTGTACGGCTGCCTCCCTGAAAGTTGAAACAAAGTTTATAGTAAACACACCATCTCTTGCACCTAAGGAGTGCAAGTCAGATTAAGTTTCAGTAACATGCCTGCAAGTCCTGTGGAGCAGCAGATTTGCCATACTGTCCCATTGTACCAGGTGAAGGTGCTCTGGCATCTGCACTGTCTGCCCATGGGCTTGTATTACCACCGTTGTCCTCAGAACCCTCCTTCCAGCCATCCTGACTGTCTGTTTGCCAAGGTCTTATTCGTTCCACTTTTCCCATCCACTCCCTAAACATATGACAAAAAATAAATAAATAAACTTGACTTACTGCCACCACAAACGTTTGTAGACAAACATGCATGGCTTAGCATCCAAGTGTATCACTATTCACAACTGTAATTTATATCAGATATGTCTTTAGTCAAAAGTAAAACTATAGCACTCACCAGTTTTCTCCTTTCTCTTTAGCAGCTTGATTTTCCTCATCGTCACTGAAGTTCAGTTTTTCAGTGTAGTCAACCTCCATCTGAGCTCCTAAGAAAAAAGGAAAAAAGGAAAAAAAAATTAAAAACTGATCAACTTATCGAGTCTGCATGTCAGTGCCTGAGTACTGACACTGACCTGCCCAGCCCTCATCAGCCTCAGTGTCTAAATTGTCTAGCTCTTTTAGTTCCGATGCACTGATAATTGACGGTCTATCCGAGTCCTGGAGCCAAGATTGAGGTGGAGGTTGCTGAGGTCTTGATAAACGAGCACCCCTGAACAATATACAAACAAGAAAAACATTTATTATTTAGGAAGCGGAGCAAAACAGTAAAAGGGATTTTATCAAATACTTACTTTGTGCCATCTTGTGGCACAGGGTATCTGAAGGTTCCTTGCCCAGTGCCATAAGACATCTGTGGATAGGCATGAAACATCTACAGAAAGACAAAAGAAATCATCTTCAATCAAAAATGTATCATCCTAGATTTATAAATCTAGATTTGGAGCCAAAGCCTTCAGCTACCAAGCCCCTCTATTATGGAACCACCTGCCGGCTCCTGTCTGGGGCGCTGACTCAGTCTCTACTTTCAAGTCTAGATTGAAGACATTCCTGTTTGAAACTGACCATGGTACCCTATAGGTTCAGCCGTAGACCCTTTTGTACAATTTTTTTCGTCTTGCTGTCCGCTCTCTCTCAATTATTCTTTGTTTCCTGACGCCCTCATCTCCTAAGGACTAATTCACGTCCCCGGAGTCTCTGCTCTCCCCCCAGGATTGGACTCAAGACTTAACCTCCACATCCTGGCCAACTTCTCAAGGACCCTATGGTCTGCTTTCTTGACCCAAGACTTCACCTGCATTATTTTTGCAAAGACTTTTAAGAAGCTGTTGTGTGGATAGCCTTAATTGATAAATCAAATTAGTTTTTCTCCTTAGTGCCCACCTGTACATCCTGGGTGAAGATCACCCCCCACTGTGAATCACCCTGAAGTTTCTTCCTTTTTTCTTTAAACAAATCAAGTTGAAGTTGTTACTAGCTGTAATTTGGTGAATGCGCAAAATCTGGTATTGTTAGAGGCATAAATGTAAATGTCAAACTTCAGGTCATAAAAAATAAAGAGAACAAATAACAAAAAAACTAAACAAGGACCAAAAACTATATGCTTTCAGTGTTGAAATTATGCTGTGGCACAAAGTACTTAGACTGAAAAAGTTTTAACCCGAGGTTCATGATTTATCTGGCAGTGGTAAGCTGTAGTAATCCTTACTACAGCAGGGTCCAGGTGTTTATTTATTTATTTTAATTATCTATTTCTTGAAGTGTAGCCACTACTTACATAAGGTGGCATCATACTCTTAAAGGCAGGATCAAAGTGAGTTGGAACAGCAGCAGGAGCCTGTTGCCCGCCATTAAGTTTGGACTGAGGAGGCCTATCCCTGCCATCCCTTTTCTCCCTTTGACCGTCAGTCGTCGTGTTCCGTGCAGGCTCCTCGGCTTCCACCGGTGGTGTGGTTGTATCAAGATTTGAACCTGCTTCTTCCGGAGCCCTGACATCCATTTCTGGAGGGCTCGGTGCAGTATTCAAATTCCTGCCTCCACCCTCACGCCAACTGCCAACATCTAGCAGAATAGAAAGAAAAGATTAATCAATACTTCATGGAAGGCATAGAAGACATAGCAGTTGCAAATTTATAGTAGTTGTCATAACAAAGGAAGTTTTGTTTGTTCACAATCATCAAGGACCTGTGAAAAATATTTAGACACAAGACCTTTTATGACCTTGTGTCAATAACCACTCTGCAAGTAGTTGCATGATAACTGCAATTTTCATATTTTCAACAGAAACCTGTTGCATCTACAATAATAACTAGTTAGTGCTAACCTTGAACGCGCCTAGATTTTTTTTATTTTATTCCTGAAAAAAAAAAAAAAATTACTTTGAGGTCTGAGGCTGGGACCCGGTCCATAAGGCTCCTCCTCTTGGCTGTTTCCTTTCTCTACCTCACCAGCTGCCTGCAAGCTGGGAAACTCCTGGTGAAAATGGCTGCTGACACGTGAAACTCCTGTAAGGTTAAGGCATGTGGTTAAGATTTTTTTTTTTTAATAATCTCATTACACTGACTTAACAAGCGTTTTTTTTCTGGATTAATGACATTATGATCGTTCTGGTAGTGCTTTTGATTTAAAAAACAAAACAGAGATTTTGTCTCAAAAGATGGAAAATAGATATTCACCATCTGGCTGTGTCTGTTTGCTGTTAGCCCAAGACCGACTTCCACCGGATGAAAGCTCCTGTGGCTGGAGTACTGCTGGCTTGGTTTGAGGTGGAGGTGTATCCTGTTGCCTACCAATCAGAAGAAAAGGGGGAAGGAGGAATAAAATAACATTTAAATTGATATCAATACAGGTTTGATTCCTAAAATAGACTTAGCATGTACGGCAAGTACTGGAGTACATGGATGTACAACTTGTTGTACCTACCTTTCTTCTCCAGCTTCAGTTCGGGACGCCCAGCCGCTGCCGTCTTTGGGGACAATGTTGACGTTGGGGTCGTTTCCCTTGTTCTCTGCCTTCAGGCTGGGCAGGTTGGCTGGAGGTGGCATGCGCCGACTGACAGCAACCTTTCCCAAACTTTGGAGTCCATGTCTGGCAGCCACTACAAAAGAAAGATTGGTGTTAATACTGACTATGGAAGTAAGAGCGCCATAAATTGTTACAACGTAAAAAAAAATAAATAAATAAAATAAAAACTTACCTGCAGTTTTCTGCGTTTCCAGAGATTTGCCCTTGTAGGTATTAAAGAGGCTAAGGGTTGCATACTTTGTTTTGCCATCCTTTGCCTTGGTGCTCTGCCCTGACTTCTCGGACATGTCGCTGGAAACTCATTGAGTCTGGTCCTTTGGCCTTGCCCCCAGAACCAGCCTCCTTAAAAATAAAAGGCCCAAAAAGTAATACGGTCAATCAATAACCAGTAAAGGTTAATATTTGAAAAGGAATTTCACAAAAAAAATTTACATGCACCATCAGTAAATTAGAGGGAGTTGAAAACATCATCTAAATTAGGTGACACACATTTATGCAGCAATCTCTGAACATTCAGCACCTTGCAGAATGTCCACTTAGCATTTACCCAACAATACTTCATTTGTACCCTCACGACTACAATAATAAAAATTAGTGCTGAATGTTCTTCGCACCCAACAACCAGAACAGGATGTTTTGTTCCCCCAATTCCTTTATGGTTTCCTTTGTTGAGCCAACATGCCTTGAGGGAAGACAGACAAAAACATAATCTAAGAAACATTGCAGGTAATTTTAATTTAGTCATCATGGCTTGATCTTAACTAATTACAGTTGTGCTTTCATAGAAGGAAAGCAGAACTCAATAGTTGCCTGATGATTGTCCTGACTTGTGAAAGTACTTATTGTAATTTTTAAAACTTTATGATCCTCACACAAAGCCACCTTTATTTTGGTCAAATTCCAAGGACCCTTTTAAATCACTTTTATAATACCACCCATTTCATATACATATGGCATGTACTACAGGGTCATGTGGGCCAGTGTTCCCCAACCTTTTTTGCACCACAGACCTTATTAAATGTCTCCTACTACTTTCAAGGGCCAGTTGTTAAGTTGTGGCAGATAAATACCCCTTATAAAAAGTAAATTTCCAGTGTTCTGAAATATTTTCCTACTTATAAAATCTTCCTACCCAAATTAATAGTGCATGCACATAACAAGGGTTTCCCAAATGCACCCAGCCTATATTTTTCTGCAACCAGACCGGTATACCATTCTGCTATACCTTCTATACCTTGTAAGTCATTGATACAAGATTGTATTGTATCAATGACTCTGAGAAAATATTTCATGATCACATACAGTATAGTTGCCTTATTGATGATGGAATCTTAGCCATTCTATTGTTAAGTTATTATGTTGACTTGAGTATGGCTCAAGTGTAAGTAATAGCCAGATTGGGTCAAAAGGAAACATTATTCTCTGCGGCCTGGCACCGATTCAAACACTGACCGGCACCAGTCCCCGGCCCGGCGGTTGGAGACCACTGATCTAGGCATATTAATGTAGGTCCTTATTTTTCCTAAATGAGTACAATTAAATTAAAGTCACGTGTTGCTATTTGATTTATGCAGATGCAGAAAGGACAGAGTTTCTTATTGCATCTAATGATAATTTAAGAGGTTCAATTCTCCCACAACATATGCTCCCCACTCTGCTCTGGGTGAGCCAGGTTATTAAGGTGGTTTTATGACTTTCTATGACCTGTATCAGAAAAACGCATCCCTGCTGAGAACCATTGCATATACCCAACATCCAGCATGACCGTTCACCCCTTGAGCTATTCATATATCAGCACAGGACAGGAAATAAGCATGTACACATATTAGAAATATCCAAATATTTTTGGCAAAGAAGAGTTTTTAAAATGCACTGTCCTAATTTTTGGACCAAAAAAAAATGCTTAGCTATTACATTGATGAAAACTGAATTGATGAAAACCCAATGGGTTTGATTTACTGTTAAACTGTAAACTGTACTTTATTGTAAACTCTACTTGTACAACTTGGTCATAAAACATTTGCACTACATGACAAAAGTATGTAGTGTGAATGTGTTGTATGTCTTACTCTGGTGCTACCTTATTAAAGGACCTTGGATGTCCACAATAGCAATTCATGATATTAAGATAGTAGAGTACCTGATGTCTGCAGGTCTGGTATGTATCAATCAGGCATAAAGTTAGATACAACACTATACTAGACAACATTCCAACAGATGGCAATTTTGATGAAAAGTTAATTTTTTTTAAGTGACACCTAAATGTGTTAATTATAAAGGAAGCTCTCAATCTAAATGATTTTATCAGCTGGAAACATCAGATATATGTCATTGACGTTTCATGCAGACGCTCAGCGTTTGTATAACTAATCAAGGTGTTAATGTCTGTACAGCACAATATAACCCTCAAAAGTTTTGATTGTAGTATAACACAGAAAGCAGTGTACTGGCTAAATGCCATGTATGTAGGTATTTAACAGCTGCAAGGCAAGATGTACTTCAAAATGTATCAAAAGACAGCACAGAGTTTGAGTGTTTGTGTTACACATTTGGACCAACATCAACAGCAGGACATTGCCAACACTATAAGATGGATCAGTGCAATGTTTCTTTAAATCATCTTGTGTTTTGCAAAGAGGCAAAATAACCATCGAGTGACCAAGGAAATACATCTCTGTGGTGGGAAAACTTCAATCAATATGATCATTTGAATCTCCAAAATTGATTTGGAGGGGTCTAACATTTTGAATAAATACCTACCTAATTTGCAAATACCTAGCTGACGCATCCAGGAAATTTATATCAATAAAACATCAATGAAAGAACTCGACCAACTCTATTGGCCAAAAAAAAAGCAAAGCTAATAGCAACAAAGTGAACAGCTTTGTAACAGGGTACAAAATTCTACTCTTGAAGCCAAAAACAGTCTAAACAATAATTTGATTAATAATATTTTAACTGAAGGCATTCAGATATATTCTCATGACTGGAAACTTTTATATAAAAAGTTAGAAATAGGGCAATTAATCTTCTTCGTTTCCTTTTGGCTTGTCCCTTTTCTCTGGGCTGGCAGAGCGAATCTCACCCCGTCCTCTGTATCCTCAACTCTAATTTCAACTACCTCCATGTCTTCCCTCTCTGCATCCATTAATCTCCTCTTCCTCTCCTACCTGGTAGCTACATGTCTAGGATCACTCTGCTACCAATACCCCTCATCTGAACATGTCCAAACCACCTCAATATGAGAGCAATTAATCTATTATCTGTTTTTATATATATATATTGTATACCTGTGCCCTGTGGTGCAAAAGCATAGCATCAAAACAGCCGAGTCCCTATTGCTTTAAAACTGTTCAATACTAGGCATTATGTGCAAATTAAATCAAAACAGATCAAATAGAGTGTCAGAGTATTGTGGTTTTAATAGAAGTACTCATATACATTTTATAATGAACATGTGGCCCACTCGTTTGTTGTCCTGCAGTCTTATGTGACTTGTCTGTTGAGAGGTTCTGATTACCTATAATTTACCTACAGTCTATATACTTTTCTGTATTTTCTCATGATCAACTCCAAGAACAGCCATTTTTCACACAGCCACTGAAGATGTATTATGGTATTTTCCATATTGATGTATTAAGAACTTCTCAATTCGATGCAAACCTGAATAGCATCTCTAAGACGTACCAGGTGTGGACACGACGGAATGACCAAAGAAGCATATTAATACTGTGGAAATGTAATATTTACTATGTTCCACATTTACAGAAACTTTACCCATTTCATACCAACAACTATAAAGTGGAAATTAGCTATGGGACCGACAAACGTTATGACCAGGTCAGAGCATATTGTGCTATTGTCTACCAGGTTTACAATTCAACACAAGGGCACGAAGCGAGAGAATCTCGGTCAGCGAAGTAAAGTGAAGAACTAGGAGAATCAAAAACCATGCAAAAAAAATGCAGCGAGGAGCTGGACAAAACAATACTATAGCAATGAGTGTGCAGGCCGACCATCATGATTCACGAGGCATTAAACTCCTGGTGGGCTGGGTGGATTTTACCGGCTGAAAACTAAGGCCTTCGGGGCGCCCGGAACTTAGCTGAACCGGTATCACACAACACACCAGTGGTTGATATCATATTCAACTCAAGCCTGTTCAATACAGCCATAACTCAGAACCAATGCCATGTTATAACAAAAAAAGATGCATTTGTAGAGCAGGCCGCCAGCTTGCTGAGCACAGTTTCGTTTCACAGTAGTCGCCATCACTCCCATCACTCACTGGCCACGGCATGCTAGGCACCAAGCCGCGGAGACAACACAGACACAACGGCTACAGCTTTACCATTCCAAGATACAAACCAGCATGGCACTCGGACATACCTGTCGCCGCCTCTTTAGTCTTTTTGTTTCGTCTGCGCAGCCCAAACTGGAGTCTTGTTTTCGGCCTGGTTTGCGGCAGACAAAAGTGTATGTGGCCGGTGGATTACAAAAGCTGGCTAACCCGCTAACCTACTTCTGCTAACGGTTGTTAGCTGCTGAACTCGTTTGCAGTAAAAAAAATGGAATTACATGCACGGCTTCTTCGTCGTTGCCTCTTTACGCCGCCAAGCTTGTCGTCGTCTACGCGGCCGTTAATGAGGAAAACCGGTGCGGGGTAGTCCCGTGGTTCCGTGTCTCCCCACCCGTTATCCCGTGTCACAGCGTTTTTTTACTTGAGTGAGGCCCCGCTCGCGCCGCGGCCTGTCGCACAATCAAAAATGGCAGACTGTGTTGCCAGATTTATCTCTGCTCGTCCCGCAATTAAAAGCAAAAAGGAGGACACACAGGAAGTGTGTCGACCGTTATTATTATTATTTCTTTTGATGTACGGACTGTATTTTTGTTATTGTGAACTATAAATGTGTTTTTTATGTTGACATTACAACTCTTGTAAATCAACCAATTGCCAATAATAAGTCATGTAGCCAAAAATTGGACTGAATCTAAGAGTCCTATAAGACAATACACACCTGGGATATTTTCTTTCTGATCAAAATATCAACGCAAGCAACAAACATTGTTTACCTTTTGTCATCCTTGTTGTCTAGAAGGTCTGTCATCATGTATGCTGTTATCATTTTACAGTGTTATGTTAAGCTGTTTTTCTTTTTCATTCTAAAGCGCCTCAAAATGTTTCTTATTTTAGGTCATTTTTTCATTGTTCTTTCCTAGTTATTAATCTACTCAGCTCTTTTACGAGTGCATTCTGAACCCCGCTGATGGCAAGGCAGTGGGTTGGAATGTGAGTGTGAATCGTATGAGGTGATAACTAATGGATTAACTAATTATTATTAGTATTTTGATGGATAGTCAGTGAATGGCAGTATTGCGTGTGAGGTAAGCAGCTGCACAAGTAAGAATGACATGGCCTCAACAAATTTGTTTAATGTTTAAAAGTTTCTTTCCATTATTTTTTGTATTGATTTTCCAGTTTGTAAAATGCGGAATTAAGAACTCGTAAATTAGGCAATATTGAGAATGGACTCCATTGTCAACTCGGATTTTTGATTTAACGTTATGGTTTACTGAGTTACAGCCAAATACATCAACCAACCTGGCAACCCAAATGCTTACGACTCACGCGTGGACGATTTCTGTTCCGGGGTGTACCGGCGATTCACAAGTCGTGATGACTTTAAAATCTGTTCGATAAACTTTCGTAGTGCTAATCCTTTTATCCGTCAAAACAGTTAACGTGTTTAATATTTTCTACAACAACATGTATTTTAATTCTATATATTCAAACACGCATTATCCAATGTAAATTTATATAATATATTTTAGTCTAAATCTACGGAGCATCATGTGTAAATAATCATTAGCCACGGTGAAAGATAACAATTATTTTAGGATTAATGTCTATATGCTGTTTCACATTCAGAAACGTTAATATCAAATATAAAATATACGTAGACAATGTAAGCATAATTAAGGTGTACTAAAGCTAGCATTTATTCTCCAGTAATAACTATGTCTAATTCTAATAGAGAATTGATTCCTGATGGAAGTAAGCCAGAAGAAAGTTTACACTTTACTAAATGAATGGGCCTAGTTTATATAGATATAAAACGTGGAATACATCTTTAAATAAAAAATCTCCTCACTTATGTTGTCATCCACCAGGGTTATCTAGAATTGTTCCGTGTGCCCCCACAGGATTGTCTGTTGATTTAGCTTTATGAAAGTTCCTCTCAAAATATCCACCCTGAACCCTGGTGGATGTGCAGATTTGGAGAATTATTTTTTTGAGAAATGGCAAAAAGTAAACCAGGTTATTTCTGCAAAATGTCTGCAATTTGTTTCCAGTGTCACCACAGATTTACACAAGAGGCAGTTGATAATGATTTCTTTTTCATTTTCTATTGAATCATAACCTTGTTGATAGACGTTTCAAAAAAGAACAGTAATTTATACGTAATGCAGAAATTCACCAGTAATTCGCAAGACAAAGACAGTCTGATCGGTTATGATTATCACAATCAAAATACTTTTATTATCCAAACAAAAACCATTATATACCTTAACCTCTATGACCCTAAAAAAAATATTATTTTATTTAGAATGACATGTAAATACCCATAACGTCCATTGTCAAGGAATTTCATGATCTTTAACATAATATATAGTAGCTTAAAATAAATCACACTTTTTAGAATCCTGAAAACATCTGCAACAGTAGAGCTAACAAGAATACATGCGGTGAATATGATTAAAATATTCTTTTATTTATTTTTCTCTATCGCATTCTATTATTCAAACACTTCACTGCGCAACCAGGAAACCTTTAACCCAGGCCAGCAGGGCACTGGGTTCCTGCATAACAGCTGGGAGATTGTTCTTGTGAAAATAAACACCCAAACCCAAGGCAGTAGCCATCAGAATCAAAGGCCACCTTAATGACTTTTTAGTTGTGGGCTCATCAACTGGTCTGGTCTGCAAAGGCCTGGCCACTCTATCCCACTGAGTGAGAATGGCTTGACGGGCACCGGCCCACTTTCCTGGTCCTCGCAGGCGAAACTGATATGGAGTGCAAGGACCAAACATCAGGGTCAACGCCAGCTTGGGGTCAGTAAACAGCATCCTTTTGATTTTTGGCTGGACTCCCAAAAGTTGTGCCATTTCATCCATGTGTGCGACAAAGTCCACTTGAATGGTATGCCTTTGACTGCTCACGTATCTACAAAAAAATTGAATCGTCAAAATGGAATCATTTAATTTGTATAAAATGCAAATTGCATAATCAAATCACAAGGAGTGAAGCCATTCCTGTAAAGTACCTTGAAGTCATGGTTTCCTCTTTGCACCTAATATCTCTCAGCATGGCAGCCTGTGAGGGAAGTTTAATGCATCCTGCACAATGAGAAATATTGCAACACAAGATTGTTGTTAATGAGAATGGAGTAACAAAGCTGACAAAAAATATTGTTACATCTGCAATTAATTAACAGACCTTTAAAGACTCTTGTGGCCCACCTGGCCTGCATCTCAGCCACAGGCATGATGGCTCCCAGTGGTTGGACTAAACCAATAATGGCGAGCGTAGGCTTCTTTAACTCTGGGGGAAACACATACTTGTACAGTTTGGCTTTGTTTTTAGACACTGAGACCACCTGAGAGGTCAGAAACGGATAGGAGAACTTGTATCCTGTGGCGAAAACCTGCAAGATACAGAATTGTTAGTTAAATACCAAAGTACACAAAAATTAGTGCTGTTAGTTGGTGCAAAAACCTACCAGGAGATCAATGTCCTCTACAACACTCCCATCCTGAAACTCCACACTGGAGCCTTGAATTCTACGGATGTTGGGTTTCACCTGAACTGTTCCAGATAGGATGCGATTGGGGAGGTCGTCATTGATTGTAGGGTGTTGGCTGAACAGTCTGCGATTATTAAAAAAAACAGATTAGGGTCTTAAAACCATTTTTTGGCCCAAATATCTTGAAGATTGATGTGCCATGTACATTGTTTCTGGGCCCATCTGATCTGACTATGACCTGGATGTCTGAGAACCTTCATCGACACAACTTACCTGTGCTCTGGCTTCAGGTTGTAAAGCTGGTGGTCAAATCTTTGATTGAGTCTTTTTTCTCCCAGGCTGCAGAAGGTCCCGTAAGGAAGAATCTTCCTGAAGGTATCTACGACCCTGTTGAGTTGCAAGTCCAGGGGTATGCCATTCTCCCCAATTCTGTTGATGATCCAAGCCCCCCTGCGAGTACTCAGGTACAGCTAAACAAGTAAATATAGAGAACACAGCGGGTCACACAAAGTACTGTGTTCTTTTTTTTATTAGTAACATAATGATTATTTATATACACGTCCAACCTCTTTAGTGACTCTGCTCAGTTCTACTGCTAAGTCTCCTCCAGAGTTTCCTATGCCGACAACCACTGCCTTTTTATTCCTCCACTCCTCAGGGGTCTTGTAGTCTCGGCTGTGGAAGAACTTTCCGGTAAATGTTTCAATGCCTAAAAAAAAACAATTTTTGGGCAATTTAATGGAATTTATTGTTTTTTAAATGGAAGCAAATTCACACTCAAACCATGTTATCAGTTATTGTGAACCAAAAAAATTGATGGATATATCACTCAGGCAATTATATATACAGCAAAATAAAAGCATCTCCTCATCTGGACCCAGATATATGAACCTTCTAATGTGAGTGTCAGTCTTACCCTAATCTAACACTACCAGATAGACCAAAATCAAAATGAAGCACTATTCGAACCTGGGAAGTCCTGTAGAGGAAGGTTGGCTTCACAGTGATGTCCAATACAAATCATCACAGCATCAAATATGTGTTTTTCCTTTGTGCCATCCTTGTTCTCTACTTCAACGTCCCACTGGCCTGAGTGAGAGAAGTCTGTCCTCTGCTTCACCTGTAGCACTTTGGTCTGAATGAAAGTGAGATAAAAAAAAATTAATTTCAATGTACAGAAAAAAATAATGAAAAGCTTTACCAATAAAGTAGTCTGAAAGCATGGCCATCATCTTCTCAATTTCTCTGATTTTTTTTATTTAAAAATGAAACTCGACAAAGATTCTGTTTCATTTGAGATAAAAAAAAGAGCTTTTCACAAAGTCCTCACATTTAAGTGAATGTGCTTGGTGAGATTGAAGTGATCGGCATACATCCGGAAGTACTCCATGATGAGGGAGTTGTGCATGAAGTTAGGGAAGTGTGCAGGGATTGGAAAGTCACTGTAACACATCATCTCCTTGGAGGTGTTGATGATGACAGAGTGGTAGATACTGGCTCTGTCCGGCTCTGGATTCTCCTACAGACAATGCAGTAAAATAACATCCTTCAAGGTCTAACTTCTGTAGTCTTAGGTATATGAATTATTAGCTGACATCAAATCCTAAATTATAAATGTGGTAATAAAAAAAATCTAGGTAACTACTAGTTAACTTTTTAACATTACATTACATGCAAACAACAAAAATAAAACATAATTAAACAAATACTTTCACCTTCTACGAGATTTATACTCTGTGTTAAGTGTAAGTTTAAATGTTATGAAGAATCTCCATGTTTTTTTAAGCATCTTTTGGATTAATCATTATCATCGGTTTAATTCATTGGTTATTTGTATAACTCACTATGATGCCAAGGAATACTCTCTGCTGATGTGAGGGCAAATGTGGTCACCATAAATACCAATTGATTTGCTGCACTCATGACACATTTATCTACATGAAAACCTCCTATAGTGTCATTTTATAAGTTGTAATTATTTGCAACCCACCTTGAATCTCCAAAGACCACCGATGTCATCACTGCTTTCGTAGCAGACAGGTTCAAGGCCCTCATCCAGACAGCTCTTAATACTTACCAGGCCTGAACACCCTCCTCCAATGATGGCCACACGGCGAGTCATTCTTCAGCTTTGGGATATACTGGGACTCTAGACCAGACCTGGGACCTGAAAATAAATGGCATGCAAAAGTCATGTATAAAACCTAAAATCCTACATTGCTAATATGTTTTAGGACCTGATTTACAGGGAAAACCCATCAATGGAGGAAGAAGGCAGAAGTATAATGATAAGGTGAATAAATTATTTAATTTGGACAAGATTGTTGGGCCACATCAAAGAGCTCAACTGGCCCGCATCTGGCCCCCGGGCCTTAGTTTGCCCATGCCTTCCTTAAACATTCAGCCAGGGTAAGGAAAACTTTTCAGGAAAAAAAGCAAATCAATAATCATCATCCGTCATGATTGCCGGCCAAATCGCGCTGCCCCGTATCAGATTCTCATAAACATTCCTGCACTGGAACTGGAGTTTCACTAAAATTATTGTCCAGTGAACCTATTGAACAATAATAACAACAAAAATCACTCATAAGAGCTGATTTCCATGGTTTTCTAAAACATGCCCAAAACAGCTCTTTTTTTGGCAGTACAATGAAAAAATACAATAAACAGTGCATGTTTATTCTACTGTTTAGGTAATATTCCTATAGGGGTAAAGGTATTATAATGAACAAAAGTTGGATAACACAATGGTCCAATATTAGTTACTTCGAGAGCAACTGGACATAGTAGGTCATAATAGGACATAGTATACTATGTCCAGTTTCTCTCAAAGTAACTAATTTTGGATTGAATTACCTGGATGACTGAGAACCTACACAGACTTATAACATAATGGTGTTTTTCCCAAGATCTCGATATGTTGAAAAATGAGAAAAGTAGTATTAGTAGTACATATAGTGCTTACTGTAGCAATTAGTAGGGATTATTTTATCACACACCAATCTGCCAAATGATATCCGGTAGCTGGATGTTATGCACAAAAGGTAAACTGCATTAATGCACAATTTTACAGAGACCCTTGTTACCCTGATGCCACTGAACATACATTGCAGGAAAACTTGATTCTTTTCAAACCATGTGAAGAGGGGGTTCACTGTTTAGAAGCATTTACTATGCAGTTCACTTTAATTCTTTAATAAGTTCATTAAAAACATTCTAAAGAATATTTTTGATTCTTCAAAATCCAAAAGTGATTTAGTATTTAACATTTTTTGCTTTATTTACTCAATAACCTTCTGAGAACCTGCAGCCGAAGGCCATTCCCCTCTATCCTTACATGACCTGGTGATAAGTAGTTTAGTCAGTTGCAAAAAGCAACAAAAAACATTCACAGGTTACTGTCTCATTATACCCTGCAGAAAACAGTTCCTGTTCCAGAAAATCCCAATAATGATAAAAATTGCAAGTCTTACCTTAACAGTTCACTCACCAGATTTGTGACAAATGTTATTGTGTTTCCCCGTATTATGCTGATTTGGTTGTAGGAGGAGTTGATTATATAACATTACGTTACTAGTCAGTGGTCAGAGCAGTGGAACTAGTCTTCACTCCAACACCAGATTATTGATTAACTTGCATGACAGATGCTTTATTGCGCTGGGTGGGAACTCTGCTCCAACTTTATTAGATTTTGATATCAATATGGGTTGGGTTTGTAATGTAGTAGAAAAAAATGAAAATCAAGTGCACAGAAGAGTTAAAGAAGTGTGAACTTTAAGGGACAAGTAACAAAAGATCATTACACACACTGTAGCAATTCACATGAGTAATATAAATGTGTGATGTGATACAATCATATGTGTAAATGTTTAATGATGTTCAGAACAGATCAACGATGACAATTTTTTTTAGTTTTAAATGTTTTCTTTAGGATACAGGATACTACTGCACTTGTGTTTATCACCTGTACCAGAAAATCTTCATTCTTTGATTTTTAAATACAAAGTTTAAGATTGAAAAATACACAAGTAAATTTAAAATACAATTAAAAAGACAGATCAGCAATGCAAAATATGGTATATATCATATATTTTTTCCTCATCTGGAACGGTTCATATGTCAAATTAACATCCATATATAGCTTAAACATAGCATAGTTAAAAAGGTTAAAGTGCTAAAATTAATCGGTGATCTTATAGCCTACTGATGTATATGAGGTTGATTTACATTTTTTTGAATAGAGACAAATTAAGAATACAATGGAGAACTAAAACAATTATTTCTTATTATATTCAAACAATATCTTAAATAATATTATTTCTCAACAAGTATTTTTGGTCCTCTCAGAGTCAGAACTAAAATGTGTCACAGATATGGCATTAGTATTTATTTTAGCAAAAACAAATTTTTAAGTATGTTTTATCACAAGAATGAGACATTTTGTATTTACATGACGACTATGATGACACTTCAGGGTCATCCATAATTAGCGTTATGACCGACTGATACTACATTTAATTCTGCCAACCAGGCAAGACGGACTTTATTCTGTCCAACTCTGCCATCGGGTCTTGCAGGAAGGAATGGAGGCGGCTCCTGTAGAAGTATGCGGCCAGGACAGCAGAAAATGTCAGGACCACGGACCAAGTGAGCCAACTCTTAGATGCAGGCTCATCACAAGGCCTGGTCTGCATCGGCTGAGCCATTCTCTCCCACTGAGTGAATATGGCCTGACGGGCTTCAGGCCACTTCCCTGGTCCCCTGAGACGGAACTGGTACGGTGTACAGGGACCAAACATCAACTTCAGCGCCAACTTGGGATCAGTGAACAACAATCTTTTAATTTTTGGCTGAACTCCGACTAGTTCTGCTATCTCATCCATGTATGGAACATAGTCAACCTGAATGGTGTGCCTCTGACTAGCAACATATCTGGGAAAAAAAGAGGAAATTTGGTTTCAGATATAAAAGATTTCAGATATAATATACAGTATATTTATACATATATATACATACACAAAAAATGCATAAAAAAACCAAATATGTTATACAAATATGTACACTTGGGCCCCAACCTATGAGTAAAACCTGGATGGATGGATGGATGGATGGATAGGTAGACAGGTAGACAGATAGATAGACAGATAGATAGATAGATAGATAGATAGATAGATAGATAGATAGATAGATAGATAGATAGATAGATAGATAGATAGATAGATAGATAGATGTGTATTCATGTAAAGTGTTTCAGTGCTAGAATAATACCTGGCAGCCATGGTCTCCTCCTTGTATTTAATGTCGTTTAACATTGCTTTCGCTGAAGGGAGCTTGATGCAACCTGTATAAAATAGCACATTTTTTATTCTGTAAGTTTTGTCATCTGAGGAAAAATTTGTTACAACAAAACCTGACAGCTGCACCTTTGAAGACGCGTGTGGCCCATCTGGCCTGCATCTCAGAGATGGGCATTATGGCTCCCAGTGGCTGGATGAGGCCAATGATGGCCAATGTTGGGCGTTCCAGCTCAGGGGAGAAAACATACTTGTAAAGTTTAGTTTTGTTCTGAGATACCGAAACCACCTTTGAGGTCAAGAACGGATAGGAAAAACTGTAACCTGTGGCAAACACCTGCAAGACAAGAATTACAAGTCACACACAAGTAGTCCAGAACAGCTTCGCCCTTTAGATTGTTGAGCAACCCACCACTAGGTCAACACCGTCCACTATAGTTCCATCATCAAACTCCACACTGGATCCTAGAAATCTGCGGATGTTGGGTTTCACCTGGATGGTTCCAGACAGGATGCGGTTGGGTAGGTCGTCATTGACAGTGGGATGTTGACTGAACAACCTAAAATACAAAGAAAAAAAAATTTCTGTGTGATATTGCCAACTATAAAGTTTTATCACAATTTTCAATTTGTAGGTTGGAGTGATTTAAGAAAATAATCAATGGATTTTCAATATATTAACAACATTGGAAGTACATGCATCAAGAATATTAACCTGTAAATCATAAATGTCAAAACTAGCAGCGTTTAAACTCTTTTTAGTCAATAAAACTGTCTTTAGCATAAAGTTTAGCTGCAAAAAACAGTCCAATAAAAATGGTTTCTGAGTGATTTAATTATTTAGGTTGTTTGTATGGGTTTAAGGAAAACACTTCATGTTGGTGGGTGTGTAGAGCTGATGTTACATAGTGGGTTGAAAATGTGTTTCAGATAAACAATCAATGTGTTTCAGGTAAACAATCAGTTGACTGATGTTTACCTGTGCTTTGGCTTCAGGTTGTACAGACAGTGGTCAAATCTTCTATTGAGCTGTCCCTCGGCTAGAGTACAGAAGCAACCAAAGGGGAGAACTCTCTTAACAAACTCAAAGACTCTGCTGAATTTCATATCAAGGGGGATGCCATTGTCTCCAACTCTGTTCAGGACCCAGGCTCCCCTTCGAGTGCTCAGGTACACCTGAAAGGGACGCATATAAGGAAGTGAGTCAATAAGATAACAAAATAACGTTCACATTTGTGTGCAGAGTTATTTTGCGGCTTATCTTTGTCTACATAGATTAATGTTCAACCTGTTTAGTGACTCTGCTCAGTTCTACTGCTATGTCTCCTCCAGAGTTTCCAATTCCAACAACCACTGCTTTTTTATTCCTCCACTCCTCAGGAGTCTTGTAGTCTCTACTGTGGAAAAACTTTCCGGTGAATGTTTCAATGCCTGAAAAGAACAAAAACATAACGATCCTTTAATGGTCACTTGATCATATGGACATTTGTTTTTGAAGTTTTTTACTATTTATTTATTATTCAATTTAATAAATAATTTTTTACTCAAACCACTAACAACCAGCAACTAACATAACGTAACAAAAGTTTAAAAAACATTTATTTCAAAAACTGTATATCAAGGCTTGGTTAGCGTCCTCTACCCTCAGATTATCTTTCATTTAACAATATAGGATCAAAAAATTATATTCAAAACTCCATGGGTACCAGCAGTATAGTGGATAAAGTGTGACCAGGTGGGGTGTCAGAGATGTTGATAACCTATAGTGACCCATGTCAAAGTCTAAAACAGAGATACCTGTATTTGTATGTGACAAAACATTAAACAACAAAAGCAGCCAAGCTTTACTGCAGGGACCTTGGGGAAATACTAAACAAATTCAATGTGGAATTTTTTTCTGGATTGATGCCCTAAACCTTTCAGTGACTTTTTCATCAGACTTTGTATCAGATTGTTGCAAAAGAATATGTGCAATAGATTTTAGTTTTTGTTTGAAGCAAGGTGTACCTGGAAAGTCCTGTAGAGGGAGGTTGGGTTCACAGTGATGTCCGATACAAATCATCACAGCATCAAATATGTGTTTTTCCTTTGTGCCTTCCTTGTTCTCTACTTCAACGTCCCACTGGCCTGAGTGAGAGAAGTCTGTCCTTGGCTTCACCTGTAACACTTTGGTCTGGATGATGTCAAAACAGAAGATGACTGCTGTTAATATTTGTGATAACAGTGGTTAGTTACTTTACATCATCATCTTAAACATGATGTACATGTAGTTACTTTGAAAAGATGTGAAATAAATCTTAAAATGAGTATTTACATTGAGGCGGATGTACTTGGCGAGTTTGAAGTGATCAACATACATCCTGAAGTACTCCATGATGAGAGAGTTATGCATATAATTGGGGAATTCTCCAGGAATCGGAAAGTCACTGAAACACATCATCTCCTTGGAGGTGTTGATAATGACAGAGTGGTAGATACTGGCTCTGTCTGGCTCTGGATTCTCCTACAGGATGAAACCATATATTTGAGCTCAAAATGTTTAGCTGTAAGCAAATTGACTTTTTCTTTCAGTTGAAAGACATCTAGTTCCACGCCCTTCTCCCACTGGACAAAGGTGTGAAGAATTGTTTTGGTCACACCTTTTTGGGACAGAAACCGTTCCCGATGGCAATGTCTTTCAACTCCAAGAAGAAGTCCAGGTGCATAAAAGTAAACTTTTTGGACATCATGACCTGGACGAATGAGAATCTTCACAGACATATGTTTGTTTCTTACCTTTACCTTCTCTTTTTCCTTTATTCCTGTAAATATGCTCCTTCTTGATATGTTAATATAATTACCTTAATATTGTCTAAAATATTCTGCATGCACAAGGAGATCCCACTCAATTTAGTTGTTGCTTTTGGAAACAATCACAATAAAGGATGTTCTGATTCGGATTTCACTCACTTAAAAAAAACAAATCATCAACGGACTGACCTTAAATCTCCACAGACCGCCGATATCATTGCTGCTCTCATAGCAGACAGGTTCCAGTCCTTCATCAAGACAGGTCTTGATACAGACCAGTCCTGAACTCCCTCCTCCGATGATGGCCACACGACGGGTCATTTTTCAGCTGCATAAAGAAAAACAAAAATTTTTAAAAAAATCATGTTCTGAACAAAATCTAAGGTGTGGGGTGAAATCAGTGAAAATTCATTTTTATGAAACTTTTCTTTAAAGAAAAAAAATGAAAACAACTACTTTGCGTAGTTGTCCAGATTAGGATTTCTCTTACAAATACTTATCTGATAGGACAGACAGCGAGCAATACTAGGTAAATGTAAAAGTAAAAGACTATTGTACAGTATGTCATGTTCCAAAGCCCATGAATGAGGGAGGTTTCATTGTAAATTAACTCATATCCTCGTTTGACCCTGGCGGAAGTCAGGGTCAGAGTTTTTTTTCTCTTCCACAACCACAATAAGTAACCTCATGATAGCTCTCCCTGCTGTACAGTGTAGGTAAACGTGTATTTAACTTTTTTTTTTCATTATTTATCATAATCGGCCTGGAAGCAAAAACTCGATAAAGCATAACTTGTATTACATTATGAATCAATAAGATGTTTATTTTCCACAGATTTAAAACTACTTTTTTTACATTATTATTGTCACGCACAGTAACCACAAACGCTTTATGAATGATTGTCTCCGCTGTACTGTGGTGACTCTATGTAACTATACTATAGTTATTAATACCGATTATATATTTCCTTCCATGTGGACGACAAAGTCCACATTTCTTACGCCCCGTGTTGTAAAGCTCGTCAAAAAACTTCGTAAAAAAATACATCTAGTCGACGAGTGAACTCCGCAAATCTGACAAACGTTTTCAACCCCTTAAAAACAACTTACTGAACTCCCGCATGCGCAGGACAACTTAACGCAAACGGACTCTTCGTACAGAAACAGGCGTCGTCCCCGGATGAACACTGTTTGCTTTAAATGCTAACTCTAACCTAGCTGACTGCAAAAGTTCTGCCCCGGGAATAGATGTGAATCTTTATGTGTTTTTTGGTGTGTGCTGCAGTCCTACCTCTTCCAACTCTCTGCTGTCCTACACTGTAGCAGGGCTGCATATATAAATCGTTGGTAGTGGGCGGAGTGAAGAGACTTATGTAAGTTTATCAGCAACAATTTTTTTTCCCGTTTTTTTTCTTCTTCTCTTCCTCTGTTTGTGGCTTCCCTCTAGACCCCACTTCCCTCACCACAGCAGATGGTCTCCTTCTATGATTCCATTCATCTCCATGATCTTTTGTCCACCAGTGGACATAGCAGAAGAGAGATACCAACACTAAGAGCTCTTAGCATTCCTTAGTTTTCGAAAGGAAACTCCTCAGGAAGTATTGAAGACGCAACAATATTATAATAAATTATACTAGTTTATCACCCATTTTATATCGTTTTATATGTTTAGATAGTGTGGAAATTTGAATAACTTAACAGTACATCTGTCTCTTATACACATCTATATGTGTATAAGAGACAGCTCTTCTTTAATATTCACCCCAACTCCTTTTTCTTCCCATCTAAACTACAGCAAAATAACTTAAAACCTCCTCCAATCCTGCTGCCCTTGACAATAAAATGTCTACTCTCTTTCTTTCCATCATGTCAG
>JAFBJS010001645.1:78347-105859 GCA_016785265.1 Paraplagusia blochii | reverse complement strand
CCTACCTACTTACCTACCCATCATATTTCAATCTATCTATTGCCTGACCGACCGAAATACCTATCTATCTATCTATCTATCTATCTATCTATCTATCCAACCATCCAAATGATTAATATTGATACATGAGTAGTTGGAGTTTTACAGTTGGTTTATTCTTATCCTGGGTCTTTTGTTTTGCCATATAAATCTGAAAAAAAAACATTTATCAAGCTTTTGGACGTAGGGACATCTATGGGCAAAGACTGGAACACAAACAGAAGTGTGGGTTGTATATTCTATAGACTTTGCTCTTTCTAGTAAATATATTAATGGATAATTATTAATCTTTCTATAAAGATATGGGCAGTATCTCCCATCTTTTAAGATCATTCTTTATTTCGCACACTAGTTTTCCCTAGTAAGCTTTGTTAAAGTGCAATACTGTATATAAGGGTAATTTAATTCCTAAGTATCTAAATCTCAGCTTGGAGAAACATAATTTGTTATCTGCTTGTTGTTAAGGCCACTCTTGGACTAACATCATTGCCTCAGATTTTGATTGGTTGATACCTTGAAAGTTCTCCAAATTCTTCTGAATTCAAATTAGAGCAGCTACCGAAATGGAGGGTTTTAGGTTCATGTTACCAGTGAGGTGCACTGAGCAAGGCACTGTTCCCACTCACTGTTCCATGGTAGTTTAAAGTTCCATTGTTCTCACATTGGTGATGTGTTCAATTTAGAGAGCTTATCAAAATGACAAGGGGTTTCCTCTCCTTTCCTTCCTTAATGATCAGCAGCAATCGAACCTCCACTGGAACCCTAGTGGTTAAAGACACAAGAGGACACAGCACATCCAATTTAGAAGTGATAATTGTGAATCCACATGGTTGTTTTGACTTGACATCTGTTTCTCTTACTGACACATCCTTCGCCAATGTACCCACGTTTCATCCTGGCACCAGCAGGACATAGAGTGTGACCGCTGTCCTCACCAAAGCATGGCTTATTAACTATACATGCACAGTAATAAATCATAATGGATAATAGATCATAATAGATAGTAGATCAGAGAAGTGGAAAAACAAAGAAACACCAGACGATACAGTAGAGCAGTTAATGATCAAACCACTGTCACGTATCCAGGAGCTCTTTGACAGAAAAACCTTTCCCCCACATTTCTCCTTCTGGTTGACAAAACTGTACGATGATACATGCAGTTAATTATTAACTAAGGTAAAACTAACACTCCTTTCACTATATCTCTTACCCTGAAAAATTATTAATTTCTTTTATATTTATATGTTTGGAAGATATTTGTAAGGTTTCTAAATTGATGATTTGCTGTTAGTAGCCTCTGCCTTAACTTAAAAAAATATGTGCAAGGGAGAAACTTTTCTGGTTTTAAACAAACAGATGATTCATTGTAATGATAACAAACACATGCACAATGTTTCCATGTTTCTGAATAACTAATACATTTCTTGGTTCCTGCTTTAGTTTTACTCCCTTGAGGATATATGCAATATTTTCCCTGTTGTTGCCCGATAACTTATCAGCCGCAGGACGGCGCACATTATGGTGCTATGTGAATTGGGTGGCGGTCATGGAGACTGCTGCCCCTGCGACCCGGTGACGGATTGTCTGAGGAAGATGTTGCAAGACAAAAATTGGGGATAGTATTCTCATTTGACTCGGCCAGACTCTGTTGTTAACTTCAATGTTTTTACGAAATTATCGTACGCATACAAAGAGCAAATATATGCAAATAATTTGAGCACTTTGCAAGTCATGTATTATCATGTGACTTACTGTGTCGCATGAATGCTGAGACCGATATCTTTGCTTGAACAGTTTACAGCTATAGCAAATGAATATATTACTCAGCCATAGAGCATTGTCTTGATTTTAAGATTTCAAGTAATTTGAAATTGTCACCGCACTAACTTTTCTTCTTCTCTCTCTCTCTCCTCTTCCCTCCTCTTCTTCTCTCTCTCACCTCGATCCGGGATCCAAGTATCTTATTTCGTTCATCATATGTCTAACATGTGTTGCAATGACAATAAAGCTTCCTTGAATCATTGAATCCTTGAAGTCTGCCAAAACTGCACAGATGAATAGGCTGGGCAGAAGGCAGTAGATAACACTTGAACATCCAAGGCGCTCATTTTAACTGTTCTGAATAATGACATGAGCAATAACATATTATCATACAATCTCTATACCTTTATTGATTTCCCTTCAAAATTGATATTTAAGAGTAAACATTTCTGTTTTTCAATGCATACATTACAATACCAGAAAAACATTTTTGGTGTATTATAACCCTCCTAATTTTATAATTTTTGTTATGAAAATGAAATGAACAAAGGTAGTCTTGTACAAGTGTCTAAATTGTGACATTTGTGTACTGTACCACTAGTATGAACGCCAGATGCTTCTTCTGTTTGAATCCCCTCATCAGATTTGGATGACTGTGTGTACCAATATGATTATCCAAGTAGGGTCAATATTAAACACCAACAAAAATAAAAGTGTCCAAAGTTCAAATGATGATCAAAATTTTGATTTTGTGTGTGACAGATAAAAAGGCTACCACTTGGTCGGCATTACCCATTGCATTATTTTTTAATACATTGCATTAAACCTATACTGTGTTGAAGAGTTCGTATCAAGACCCCGGTGCACTTCACAAAAAGCTAAACTGTCCAACATGGCCAAAACCAAAGAGCTGTCAAAAGATACAAGAGACAAAATTCTAGACCTTCACAAAGCAACAAATTGCTACCGGGACCATCATTTCCAAGGCTACAGTCAGTAATATACTAAGATGTCTTGTGTTGTGAAATCATGCGTCGCAAACAAGGTTCCTCTTCAAGTCAGTACATGTCAAAGCCTCTCTGATCCAGAGGAGTCATTGGACAAAATCATGTGGTCAGCTGAGACAAAATTTAACTTTTTGGTCATAACTCCAGCACCATGCTGTGTTTTTTTTTCTTACCATGGGACTTGGCAAAGACCATGTTGTCAAGTCCATACGGCCATGTTTTTTGAGAATTCGGCAAATACATCCTCCCTCAGTCAGAACATTGAAAATGGGTCTTACAACACAATAATGACTTGAAGCACACTGCCAGGAAAATGTAGCAGTGGCTCTGTAAGAAGAATATCAAGCGTCAAGATCTTAATCCGACAAAAAACCTTTGGAGGAAGCAAAAACTCTGCTGCTCAGCGACCGCCCTGAAACTAGGCAGATCTAGAGAATATCTTCATGGAGGAGTCCTTGCTGCAGTGCGTGCACACCTAAAGAAGAACTACAGCACAGGTGTCAAACTCAAGCCAAGATTTAGCTCGCAGAGTAATAATATTTCGCCCACTAGAGCATTTGAAATGTGTACTACAGTATGGCCCTCCATTTGAATCCCACTGCTGACAAACAGATCTGTAAAAGGATTGAAATCTAATAGGAAATCTTGAAAGATAACAGATAAAGAGACATAAGCAACAAATACTACTGATGTCTGTTAAGTCAGGGCGCTGCGTTCAGGTTGCAGTCTCCCCTGGAGGCCCGGGTTCAAATCCCACTTTTGTCTGTTTTACCTCCTCATTAGTATAGTGGTGAGTATCCCTGCCTGTCACTTGCCAGACTAGGGTTCAATTCCCCAATGGGGAGATCAATCTTGGGGAAGTCGGCGGCCCAGTTGTTTAGCCCCTAGGTCTAATCCCCCTACCGCCAAGTTACCACTGAGGTCCACTGTGCATGGCAATTCCCCATTCACAGCTCCTCGGACGCTCAAAGCTGTCCACTGTTCACTTTGGTGATGGGTAAATACAGAGGTCACATTTCGTTGTGTGCAGTTGTGTGAATCACAATGTCACAATGGCAAAGAGTTTGCTTTCCTTCCTCTTTCATTTTTAATTTTTTATGTGTGTTGATAGTGTTAAGCTTTGCCTGTTCAAGGCTCAGTGTTTCTATATGAAAGAAATCAATATTTATTATCTGGAGAGCAGTGAAATCATGCATATTTACAAAACTCCTCCAGACATACTGATTCATAAATCCAATCACTGGGCTAGCTTCCCATCTCTTACTGCCAGTTGTTGTTGGTAGCACCTACACCTTAATTTTAGCACAGTTGAAAGTTAATGTGCAGTCACTTGGCATAAGCATCTAACCTTAATCACTTACCCCCACGTTTCCACAGTTTCTAATGATAATGTCTTGATTGCAGATGACCTATAACACATTAACCTCTGATACACTTAAACAATAAAAATCCCCAGCACAATATGGTTGAACATATTACACTAAACGTGCAACAAAGTCCGTTTTGAACGAAAAGGAAAGATCCTTCCCCGACAGTGAGATAAACAGACATTATCTACTTTCCTAGTAAAACAGTCTCTTTAAATATTACCTGCATAAAAGCAGTGTTTATGGTCCATGGCATTGTAGGGAATTTATTGGTTTATAATTTGCAACACTAATGACATATTTTTATATTTTCCATATTGTTTACATTATTTCAAATGGATATACCTAGTTCTTTGGGCTAAGTATTGGGCTTAGCAATTGGGCCTGAAAACATTAGTAGGTTGAAGAGAGGGTTATAAACCCTTATCTTCAGTAACCTTTGCACTATGTTCTTCTTTCCCTATTCAGGGTTGCCATAGTCAATCAACATTTTCCATCACCCCGTCCTCTGTATCTTCGACTCTGACATTAACTACCTACATGTCTTCCCTTACTGCATCCATCAATTTCCTCTTTGTCTCCTACCTGGTAGCTCCATCTCTCGGATCATTCTTTTACCAATGTATCCACTGTTTCTCCTCTGAACATGTCCAAACCATCTTAATCTGCCTGTCTAGCTTTTTCTCCAAACCTTCCTGTTTGTCAGTTACCACTGTGTCTCCCTTGGGGATTCTCTCTACGAACAAGTCCAGCTTTCTACGAACTCACAGCCCTACTGTGGGACATAGAACATTCAACATCACTTCTTCTATTACTTCCTTCCACCACATAGACATCAACCCGTGTGACTCTCACTCCACCTACACCACATTTCTAGAATAATCTTTAGGATCCCCACAGTCCATTTATATTTCTATATGGTAAAATTGTTTATCACCTCCGCCAATGATTATAGCTCCCTACTTTTCCCTGTCATTGTTCCAAAGTTCCCACCAACACTTCCTCTTTTATCTTTCTTCCTGAACAAATCACCCTCCTCTTGTTCTTTGTTTTTGACCAACAGTAGTCCTATTTTAACAGTAATCTGTTAGTCAACAGCGCTGTTGACAATCACGGTAAGTCCATGCACTGACTGATCTGGTAAGGAAATCATTTTGTTGACTTGCATCATTGATTTGGCCAAATTCTTTATACCGGTTGCTCTTCCTGACACAACCCTCGCCATTTTTCTGGGTCTAGGACTCTCACTAAAAACTCTGGCTTCTGCTCCTTGGTTTCCATAATGTTATATCAGGATTATAAATTACATTGCCAATTTGCATATTCCATCAACAGTGTTTGTGATACATCAATGAGCTGTGGGACCAAAACCACTCCGACAATGACGGTAACGACCCATCAGTACCCACCCAACGACTGGTATCACATGTTACAGGTAACCCCAGGTCAACAGGAGGGACCTGAAACACCCCTTTCTGCTCACTCACAGGATATAACTTCCGTTACTTCCCGCCAGCAGTTAGAACTGAAGAAGTCTCTTGGTGAAATGTTTTCCAAAAAACTGAATGTCTAGTTGCCTAACTTAACTCTTAACCTTGACCATGACCTGGATGACTGAGAACCTTCATCAACATGACTCCATGTAGATTTTTTTGCATTATACCAAACTCTCCACTTAAAAACTTGCTGATTCTTTTTGCTTTAAGGCAATAGCATTGTCACATCATAATTCGAGAGGCAATTTTTTGTAACAAACGGAAAGAAAAGACAAATTGCAAACTGTAATTTAAGGTAAATTTTCACGTTCAAGGCATGAACAAGAGTTAAAAGACCGATAAACGCAGTTCAGTTACGCAGTAGTTGCAGAACTGAACACTATATAATGTGTGAAGTCAGTTAGCAACAACATTGAAAAAAATAATTATATGATTTTTATGTTATGAATTCAAAATGTTTCAAATACGCGCTTGACGTTCACTCTGCTCTTTGCTCTGCTGCCATCTTTTGGTTTATATATGAATTTAAACCAACTCATGGGCACTCTCCTGGCCTGTAGGTGGTGCCAGGTTAACATTTAAAAAACAGTATTGAAGCAACACTGCTTTATACATATATATATTTCTAAATGCTTTCCATAAAACAGCAACTAATTCATACATTCCGCATTGACGTGATTATCTTCAAATTCTAAAAAAATGACATAACGACAGACCTTTCTGCAAACATGGTGCACTAGGCCAAAGAGGAGTTGAAGAACACATTTGAGAAGCACAATTGTCCGTCTACGGCTGAGCTAGGCTAACCCTGCTCGCATCTCTTCGTCGCCACATTTACATGATACGTGTATTGTTTCAAAATGTAACGCAAGCACCCCCAGAAAAGTTAATAGTTTTACAGTTATACTCTGTAAAACAATTGAATAAGGCGCATATGTTTGAGTGTATCTGTGGAAGATTTTGAAACAGAATCCTGAAGTGCGTGTTTTAGATAACGCATTAGCCAATTAACAATGACAAAGAAAATTAATTAGAAACGACAGGTGCATTAATTGTCATTACAACTGACCTGCAAGGTCTAAATGTTCTGTTAAAAAGATTAGTGAGGCAGCTGGACATTCAGAGAGGTGAGATTCAGCCTCACACCAAAGAGGCTTCATCAGTTCTAACTGCTAGTGGGGAGTAATGGAAGTTATATCCTGTGAGTGAGGAGAAATGGGTGTTTCAGGTCCCTCCTGTTGGGTGGACCAGGGGATACCTGTGATACCAGTTGTAGGGTTGGTATTAATGGCTCATTACAGTTATTGCCGCACTGGTTTTGGTCACACGTCTCTTTAATGTGTGAAACCGGTCGTTGAGGGTGGAATCTTTTGGGTATTGTTCCCAAAGGGCTTTGTGGGTGAGTGAAAGGTTGTGTCTAAAACTACCATGTCTGTTGAGGGGTGGTTTTTTCCAAGTTGACAAAAATGGCTTCTTTAACACCTCTCTCAAACCATCTGACTTCCCTGGCCAAGATTTGAACATATTGGTCCTCAAAAGAGTGGTTGGAATACTTTAAGTGTAGGAGGACGGCTGCGTCCTAACCTGATATAATCTGCTATTTAATAATGTTTAGCGTTTCAGAAAGTCCCAACCATTACCAATTATATCTCATTTAAATTAATTTACTTGATAGACTTTTGGGGTATTTTTATTGTTAATGTGATTAAAATAGTAATTTATCAACTTACTTAAGTGTTTGGCTGAAATTATTCAGCGCTCTCCGTTTTCCTACATTTTTGTAGCCTGCCTACATTACCCGTCAGGCTTCGCGGTGTCATCTGACACACCGATTCGCCGACAACAGGACAAACTACGTATATCAACAAATCCTCGTTGAAAAAAACCCAACCAGTTGCAGCCAGTTGACACACTTCCACACTGACAGGCTTGTTGTCTGGAGCAAACACTCAGGTATTGAACTATTTGATCTGAACTGTCTGAAATGTAAATCGTAATCCTTTGCAATTCCTACTCCTCGTAGCATCTTCTATCTTTGTTTACGTCCGTCCGTTCGTATTATAACCAACGTTCAGGTTGGATATCGCATTTCCCGAAGCAAAAGAATTACTTTAAATGTTATACAACGTTTGTTTATGTTTGTGTGGCATTGTTTTCTGTAATATGAGACAGGAGCGTCTGTAACAAATTTTTAATTTTGGTAGCAACAAAGCGTACTTTGCTGTTGTTATTCGTAATAAAACGTCCACAGTTCAATGTTAAAAATGTGTAAGGACTAAGTATGTTCGAAATATAGTTGTTTTTTATTAAAATAGTGTCACAATGGCAGCCACACTTGGCAGCCAGACCAGGAAGGAAAGTAAAGTGCTGACGGGGGCAAAAATAGAGCTTTGTCCAAAAATCATTGATGTCATCAGGTTTCAAATGGTTTTGGCAACACAAAAACAACAAAATTATTACAGTTCAGTGATGGTTTCTTTACTATGGATTTATCCACATTTGATTAGATAATCTTAATATATATATTATATATTTTGGAAGAAATCGGTAACAAACCTCTTCTGTTTGGTCCAGAGATAGAGACCAGATATTCTTGTTCCTTTATTGCACTATATTCTTATATCCTATCTTAACTTTGGAACTTTTTGAATGTAACTTGTCAACACTGCCTATTTAACTAACCTATATAATCTTGTCTTGACTTTTTTCAAATTTGAAACTGTTCAAATCAAATTGAAATTAACATTAATTCTTAAATGTCCAAAAAAGTTTGCACTTTATAATTGCATTTTTTGCAACCCTGCCATTTGAAACCAAAGGCAAAGTTAATATATATATATATATATATATATTTGGTAAAATATATATATATATATATATATATTTACTTCAGTTTACCAGTTACCTAACAGTCTGCAAAGTCGAAACAATGCCTAAACAGTGCTCCAGGTTGATATTGATTAGTGTGTTGTCATGTTTGACCTGTTTGGTGACAGGTTAATCATATTAGTTATGGCTCCGGCTGCAGACAGAAAGCTGACAGGACTTGTTGCTGCCACGTTTACCCCATTCTCCACTCAAGGGTAAGACATTGTTCATAAATTCTTTCTTCTTCTTCTGTCTGTATTTCTATATAATGTATGCCTTTTGCACTGTAAAAAGTGAGAAATTACTTTTTTACAAAAAACCTACCAGTCCAGTGAGTCTTGTTGTAACTCCTATGAGCGAGTGTGGAAAAAAATCTGTGGCCACTTCCACTCCACTTAGATGTAGAGTACTCTAGCATGTTTGGTATTCCGTTTGCCAAATGTGTGGCCCTACTTTTTTTACATTTTCCCAAAACAGTGAAGTCAACCTAGCAGAGATTGGACCTTATATTGACTACTTGACAGAGAAGCAAGGTGTAAATAACATATTTGGTAAGTTCTCATACGTGGATGCTTCATCTGATATATGTGAGTTTTTTTTTGTTTGTTCATCATCAAAACAAAAAGCCATGTGTTACTGTCAAACACATAACTTGTTTGTTCTATGTTTACATGTTTTTCTCTATTTGTCTGACTAATCACACCTTTAACTGAGTGATGTTGTTCTTCAAATAATTCAGCACTCGGAAAAAAAAAACTCTAAATTTTATAAACAGGTCAAGTCATGTACTGGTATCATGTTAGCCACAATGCCTGTAAGGTAATATTTAGTTGATTTTTTTAAATGTACAATATGGACTGCAGCCTCTGATGGTTTTGATCCCCTAAAACAGTTCTGTCTCCCAGGCAGGTATAACACTGAGGTAAACAATAACACCTGATTGTAGCTTTTTAGTTGTTGTTGTTGTTGTAATGTTGGGATCTCTTTCCTACATTCAGTATCCATTGTAAAAAGAATGTTACAGTTGTGTTATGCTTTTGGAGCATTTAGTAATTACTGCACAATATATTAAACAAACTAATTGTATTTTAACCTTTTGCATAAGCTTTTGAACCAACATCCTAAAGATTATGTTACAATCTTTAAACATTTTTGACTTCATTTTTACTTGAACGACCACCAAGACATTTTATCAACTGACTTCCTCAGCTGTTTTGTTTATTGTTGCTAGGAAACCCACAGATAGGATTAATATTTTATTAATAACTGGTATTTACAGGACTTCAACTGTGTAGAATGTGTAGAGCTTGTAGGTAGGTATTGCCTGAAAGATGGAAAGTATTATTTTGTTCTGTTTATTTTTCTTTGTCCCACTCACATGTGTCAGACCTGCATGTTTGACAGTTCATAAGAAAAACCTGGGCAAACTACGAGACAGAGGGACCGTCCAACGTAGCATTTATTCAGGACTTGTACCATTCCGTTGTCTTAGTTCAAACAAATGCTGATTCTGTTTGCTGCTGACCGAGCCCGCCGTCAAGTTTAATTGACCATTGTTGCTGGGCAAATATTTGCCTTTGCCTGATCTACAGCATCGACGTTAAGTTATGAAGGTGTTCTTTGACAGTATTCCCCATGTCAGTATTGATCAACTTTAAAGAAAAGAAAGAAACACAAACAGATAAAAAAGAAACCAGATAATGGCGTCAGTGGGAGAATTCTGGGGCAAAAACTCCTTTTAACAAGGCACTGACAATATAAGACAAACCTTTACTTTGGAGTATCAAGGTATTTAGGTCCACAGAAAATGTTCAGCCAGCAGTTTGTGAGCTTAAGCTCAGGTTCTGGATTATAAAGCAGCAAAATAACTCAAGGCACATCAGTTAGTCGTTGGAGGTCTCACAAATAACAAAACAAAGATTATTGAGTGGCCTACTCATACTTTAGTCTACTAGTCTAGATTAACATGTTGTGACTTGTCTGTGAGAGGGTTGAAGTACATGAAAACACTGACGCTGAAATATATTAATTATGTGAAGAAGAGAACTTCCTAAGATATTTTTTTTTGTTTTGTTTTTTATCTAAAATTCTGACACATGACGATGTGACAAAAGATTGAATACAGAAACTGTAGAACCCAGTATTTTTTGTTTTCTGGCCTTGCTGGATAAACAGGATTTTCTTTTCCAGCATGATTTCCGATTGATCACAGTTCATTTAACACCAATGACCTCTGACATCACAGCATTATCCTGTTTCTGTGTACTTCTCAAAGAATGTCTGTGTTTGGTCTTTCTTCCTTTTCTGTAGTCACACTGTTTAATTCTCTTTGCTGTTGAATCAGTTGATATGTTAATGATTACACACACAGCCCTCCTGGTAGTGGATCCCTGTATGAATGGGCCCCACCAGTACAGGTCTGGTGCTGTCAGGTAGGCTCATCTTGGTTACGTACAGGCCAGGATGTTGATGATTTTCTTATATTTTGAAAATAAAGGCTTCCGTTGATTTATGTTTTTTTCTAATTAACATATAATTTATCCTATTATCCTATCCTATTTCTATTTTTTGTATGTTGTTTTGTTAAAAATATGTGTATCACCAGCATGTGTATTGACCTGTAGTCTTGTAAGGTGAAGAAGAAAAATATCTTGTGTATAAGACAAAATCCTTTCTGCTTACAGTAAATGGCACCACAGGTGAGAGCATGTCTCTCAGTGTGGCAGAGAGGAAGGACCTGGCAGAGGAGTGGTGTTTAAGAGCGAAGGGAAAGTAGGTTTCAACAACTACAAACAAGCCACACCAGGACTGAAGAGAAGTCTGTCAGGGTTTGTTGTTTGTAAACACATTTTTCATTTTATAGGTTGGACCAGGTGATTGTACACGTTGGCTGTATGAGTCTGACAGACTCCAAAGAACTGGTGAGTTATTGTTTTAAATAATAGTAATAGTGTTTCCTCTCTTTATTACTTAACTCCTTTTGCTTCTTTGATTTCGTGAAAGTTTTGCTTTATCTCAGGGATTTAACATTAAAAAATCCAAACAACTGTCCATATTCTTGTGTTATGGGATTTTAATTATAGGTGGAAAAAATGATTATTGTAAATGATACGTGCCAATATCAGGCATTAAAATGTAGGCTGAGGTTGCACTTACAATAATATTTTAATGGGTTCAATCATGATGGTCTGAAGACTGGTCACTATTGTACCTCCCAGAGCTTGTTATGATTATATAGTTTGGTGAGTCTGCATCAAACAAGTAGCTTTTCCCATTACTGATCAGCCTTGAAGTGGCTCTTGGTTTTAAAGAGGTGGGTAACCCCTGCTTTGACTAACAAGGAACAACTAGATTCTAAATTATTTGTAATAGTTTTGGTGATAAATGTTCTAGGTCATTCTTTTCCTGTGTGCAGGCTCGTCATGCAGTCCAGATCGAGGCTGATGGCATCGCAGTCATTTCTCCTTCTTTCTTCAAGCCGAGTACTCCAGGTGTGTGATGTTCGACAACAGAAAAAGAAGCATGATGAATAATACTATTGTGAGACAATTTGTCTATATATTTTAGACAAACTGCTTCAAACTTGTGACAGCACTGTGAACAAACCAAAAGTGATAAAAGGCGGTTTTAGTATTCAAGAATACCCTGTTGAAGCCTTCTCTGGATCATTCCACATTTGTTATCATCTTCACCCCCAGACACTGTCTTTCCAACAAAGACAGGATTATCCAATTAAAAGACACGTCCTGTACCATTGGTACTAAAATATATCCACCTTCTCCAGCTCGTAAGAGAACATGGTGTTCACTGTGGGCTGTTCACAAGGCCTAATAACACTGTAACCAGGACGGAGTTTGTTTGTTTAGATTATCTGAGACACAGACATGTCTGTCCATCTTGAAGAAAATATTAAAATAAAACATTTCCCCTAAGTAAAAAAAAAAGTGTTTCCACCAAATTAACATTGTTTGCCTGATACTTTAAAAGCCAAACAATCAATTTTGAATATTTCCTTCTTGTCTTCACCCCCTCATCAGACGCTCTGAGGACATTCCTCCACCAAGTGTCTTCAGTTGCTCCAACCATGCCTTTCTATTACTACCACATCCCAGCAGTCACAGGTGTTAATAGTAAGTGCAGCCAGTATCAGGTTTCTGGTATTTGTGTTTTTTTGAATATGATCAAACTTTTGACAGATGTTTTTACTTTCTTGAAAAGTGCCGGCGAGGGATGTTTTGGAGAATATCGAGGAACTCATCCCATCCTTCAGAGGAGTAAAGTTCTCTGGTAATGATCTCATGGACTTTGGCCAGTGTGTCAGCTACAGTCCACACCACTGGTCAACGCTATATGGTGTGGATGAGGTCTGTTGTTACTTTGATATCCATATTGTACTTTTTACACAATCTCTAGAAGCATTCAGGGAAGCCAACTCCTACTGTGTAAAATGGACATGTGACTGTATCTGTGTTTACAGCAACTCTTGGCAGCCCTGGCAATGGGAGCTCACGGAGCTGTCGGCAGGTCAGTGAAAACAGTGGCACTTTAAAATTAAAGGATGTCCCAACAAATTTCTTCCTGTGTCAAAATTGCTGACTATAGATTTTTTTATTACAATTTCCCCTCGATATTTTAGTGTAAGTGGTTTTAGTTGGATATACTTCTTCTTCTCAACTCATTCAAGCATTTGTGTAAAGCACTGATTAGAATCCATTTTGTTCACTGTGGAAGACTACAGAGAGAACTCCATTGTATGGGTAACCATGGAGGCAGCCATGTTGCCAGACTGTCCCTATCAGTCAGCTGTTTGATTGATCTTGATCATATGTTGAACCATGTCACCGTGCATGAACCATGTCACGCACTTAAGAAGCTTTTTGTGCCTGAAAAGCCCCACTATAAAGATTCAACAGGATCTTTTTGTGACCAACTTTCTACCGTAAAGTTTACATAACTTGTTCTTTTTATGAACTTAAGATCGTGTTGTTTGTAATATAAAACCAAAAGAGTGTTCACCGTACAGCCTACCCGTAATAATCCTGTACTCAGCCACAGCACATAACATAAATTCTAAGAAAAGAAAAACTGACCATTTTATTTATTTTTACTTTATTTATTTACTTTGTTATTTTTTCATGTCACTAGAAACCGACAATCTTTTGATGAAAGAGAGCGAGGAGTGTGCCTTAAGGAGATTTATTTGAATAAACACAACAACAAAAGCCTCAAGTGACTCATGCTCCATCCTCCCAATCATCTTTCATCCTCCTCTGACACCCACTCCAATAATCCTTCCTTCAGTACTTCAAGTACTGGAGGAGACTTGTAGTGGTTTGAGTGTTTAGTTTTAAAGTGGATTCTAGTGTTCCCATGTTACTTATTACTTATTTGACACAATAACCCTAACCTAAAACAACAACAAAACACCCAAACAAATGACTTGAACTGTAACTGTAACCGACTAAAGTTTTCTTCTCTCGTGATAATGACCAGAGTCTTGCCCTGCATTCTTAGTGTATTTCTCTCAATGTGAAGGGTGTGGCAGTTGTACTAATCAGATTGTATTTCAGTTCAGGGCATGAGTACATACTCTACATTAATATAAACGCTGCCATCTAGTTCAGTGTTGCGTATGAAAAAATGTTAATATTTTTTATTAAAGTCAGCATACTGGAAGTCTCTTATTTTTTTATTGTGCAATAATTATATAATGGCAAATATACCTTCATTGAGGCTCATTATTTTGGTTCTTCTTGCTATATTTCAGCAGTGGTAACAGTTTTAACATCTCTGTCCTCAGCACATACAACTACGTGGGGTGTCACGTCAATGAGCTCATGTCAGCTTTTGACCAAGGAGACATTATTGGGGCCAGAACAATCCAGGTACTGTCCACCCATCCTGTTGACCGTCTCAGCTGTCCTATTGGTTTGAGTTGTGTTCACTGGTGTCTTTGTGTTATTCGCATGAGCAGTTCAAGATCCAAGAGCTTCTCACTTATGCCAAGAAACTTGGTGAGTTTGTGACAAACTGTTGTGTCTTCTCTTGGCAGTTTTATGTTGAATGTAGGATAAATTATTTTACAATTAAGATTTTTTTTTTTATTCTTTGTCAGGTTTTGATCTTGGCGTTAACAAGCAGCTCATGAATGAAGTGTCAGGCCTGTCCCTGGGGCCTCCTCGACTGCCGGTGATGCCGTGTCCTGTTGATCGGGCTCTGTTAGTCACACAGAAATACCACAGTATTTTTTCTAAAAACTGAGGGATTGATATTCAACTTGTAGTTACATCTATGCTCCTGAAGTTTCTATCAAATGTTTTTTTATTAAAATCACGATTCAAGTCCTTTTTGTGATTAAAAATTGAATCTTTTTATTTTGGTATATATTACCTTTCAATCGTCCAGATCCCCTTTTTAACACTTTAACATAATCTGTGTAGATTCTCAGTCGTCCAGGTCATTCAATCTTTAACACAATGTTTTGGGTTTTTTTTATGACCACGTACATCGTAAACACCTGCTTAAATCGTAGACATGGCCAACCTTTTATGAGCAGTATTACACCATACACTATGTAAAATAAACAATATATTCAGGTGTGATGTGGCTGGACATCTCTATGGTTTCAGCCTTTAACATTTTATATCTGACAAAAAAGGAGGTATTTTTACATCTTAACATTTGGAGGGAATTTCCTGTTACTGTATTTATCAAGTAAGTGAGGGGCCTTTTGGTTTCCTCCTTATACACGCTTTTTTTTTAATTCATCCTTTACTAAAGTGATCATTTATATTAGGCAACTTTTAGATGGTGATCTACTTTGTTGTTTTTGTCAAGTCAACTTACCATGGCTACTTGAGAGACTCTCTACAGTGTCTCCAGGGTGTATGCCTCACCTTCCACCCTTGTGTTTACTCAACTCCTCCCTTCTTCTATGCTGTTTGTTTTTCCCTTTTCGTGAGAGAACCATCTGTTCCCCTGTTGTTATTCTGTGTTTATAATATGGCCAGTTTATTTCTACCTTAGTCTGATGATCTGCACATTTTCCAAACTCCATATTTGTCTTTATGATGTTTGCACATAAAATACTTTTTTTCTAAAAACTTTTGGTGTGCTACTTTTTTTTACTCTATTGTTTAAATAATTTACTGCTGCGTAGGGCAAGGGATTTAGAAAAAAAGTTGGCTTTTTTGGACAGCCAAAATGTATGGTTTTGATAATATAACACTGTTGTCTTTATCATTTTTTCTATTCATGTGTAAAATGTTTACAACTCTTTTGTTTTATATATTTCTTGACTTTTTTTAAATATAACAAGAAGGTCAACATTTATTAAATATTAATATATATGTCTTTTACTTTTAAGTCCCCCCTAAATAAAAATTGTGTTGTGGCTACATTCGTGTAAAGCTAAAACCCATCTGTTATTTCATATCTATTGTTTGTCTTTGTATAGTGGTTGCTTAACCCTGAGGATATCTCTGTCCTGAGTGACAAGATGTTCTACATTACCATAACAACACGTCAGTAAAGTCTCTTATTTCAACTTCAAGGCAACCACAGCTGCTCTGTTGTAAAAAATATATGACCATGTTTTTCACTGGTAGTGTCTAATAAAATGATTTACAATATGGAAAAAATATATAAACAAGGCAATATGAGAGTCTTCACCTTGAGGCGTGTGCCTTTTTTCAGGGTTTTCTACAAGTCAACATTTTCCATCTCCCTCTGTCTTCTGAATCTTCTACTCTGACTTCAACTACCTCCATGTCCTCCCTTACTGCATCCACCAAACTCCTTTTTTGTCTCCTACCTCCATCTCTAGGATCATTCTTTTATCAATGTATCCACTGTCCCTCCTCTGAACATGTCCAAACCATCTCAATCTGTCTTCTCTAGCTTTTTCTCCAAACCTTCCTGTCTGTGTTGTCCCTCTAATCACCTCATTCATTATCCTGTCCATCCTTATCTCTACTAAAGAGAATCTCGGCATCTTTAACTGCTCCACCTCCAACTCTACCTCCTGTCTTCTACCTAGTCCTAGTGTCTCTAATCCATCCATCATGGCTGGTCTCACCACTGTCCTGTAAACCTTTCCCTTCACCTTAGCTGACTCTCTTCTATCACAGATCACTCCTGACACTGTTCTCCAGTTGTTCCATCCTGTCTGTCCTCTATTCTCCTCTGTTCCACAGTTTTCACCGCTCTGAATAGTTGATTATATGTATCTAAGCTTCTGCACCTTCACCACATCTGCCCCTTGTGATCTACCTTTTGAGCGCCTCTGCTCAAGGTGGGGCTAGGGGTGCCCACCTCTCGAGGTTCTCTTCTAGTTCTTTTGCTGCCACCTGCCGTATTACTGCGAACTCCGCGTTGCGGCCTTACTGTGAACCAAAAATAGCAATTCATTAAAGAATGGCCGTTGCTGACCGTTCAAAATAAAATATTTTTTTTAATCATATGACAAAGTGTAATATTTAAAACTATTATATATTTTAGCTAATTTTGTCCCGTAAATCACATAATAAAACACAGTAAATGGTTCTCAGGGTTTAGGGAATAAAAACATTTGGGACGAAAGAAAAAAAGACCCCTGAATTAGGTAACAAAGCCGAATAAACTCGTCTATAGTATGTTTGTAGTTCCGCACGTTCAGGCGACGGAAGGATTTCACTGTGACACACCAAGCTACACCGTTTCCGGCCAGCTCAGCGTCAGCTCTGTTCTGTTGTCACTTCACAGTCTGTCAAACCGTGGACGCGTCACACTGAACTTTTACCTTGGTGGTGTGAAGACAAATCTCCGTGGGCCATGGTTCTGCTGACGATGATCGCTCGGCTGGCCGACGGCCTCCCTCTGGCCGCGTCAATGCAGGAGGACGAACAGGTTGGAATTTCACATTTAATGTGGCGCTGCTTAACTCTATGCCCTGAGTCCAACCCACTGTTGTTGTATTAGAGGCTGCTAACAGTGACACGTTAGCTTACAACAGCAACCAACTGTAAACAGCTGTGAAACTGGGTTATCATCCAGATGTTTTACCTGGTGAAAACAACATTCCACCTCAGCAGTGGGCGGTGTTGCTCTGCGCAGCAGTAAAAAATAGAGTAGAAAACGATAGAGACTTTAGGCAGATAACACTCTGCCAACCAACATTACTGCAATATTACTGCAACCGGACTTATGTGTCCAGTTAGGGTCCAGCAGTCTCTGTTGTCGAGATGTGATGAAGACATTGATATGTTGTGCAAAATAAGGTCGATAGTTCAGTTACTGTCGTTAACATACAGTGGTTGAACACAGTCACCAGACATTTTTAAAGAGATAACTGCCTGTTCTTAAGACAATGAGATAGTTTTTGCTTATGAGTCACATTCAAATACTGCAACGACCTTGCAGAATTTGGAATCTGGGTAGAATATTATTGTTTTCACATTCACAACAGTAGAATAACGGTATAATTGTGAAAACGATAGAATAAGAAAATTATCGTATATTTATGTATATATGAGTATATGACGTATATATTATGAACTGTACTCTCACAATTGTTTAAATAATAATAATAATCTAATAATTGGTTGGCAGTGGTGGCTTAGCCGTTAAGAAAGCAGATTTGGGTCACAAGACTACAGGTTTGAATCCACATGCTGCCAGGTTGCAACTGAGAAAATAAGGAAATCAACCACCTTGTCATTGTGACACTGATACACACCACTTCACACAATGACATGTGACCTCTGCATTAATGATGCATTCAATCCATCACAAAGAGGGCAGCTTGGAGCTCCCCAGTGAAGGTGGCTTACTCAGTGAACCTTAGTGTTAACCCAGCAGCTGGTGGAACTGAACCTGTGGCCTAGTGGTTGAAGAAACTGCCCTCCTGCCACCACTGCCCTGGCCTGGTGGTTAAGGAAATTGGGTCTGGCGGGTTTCAGATGACAATTCTGACCCACATAACTTCCAGTGGGCTCATCACCCACAGGGAAGCTCACAGTGTGGAGCAGTGTGATTTGGGTAACAGATGTGGAGACTGCTGCCACTGTGACATAGTAACAAGTAATTATATGAAGATGAATTATTAAATATAACAGTAATAACCCAAAGAGTAATAATTAATACAATATTTTATTGTATTCACTCATAGATGTCTTTTAACACACCCAATGTCACCTAACAGTGCAGCAAATAGAACAAAAAAATGATATAAATGGTATCAACAGTATCATCAGTATCTAAAGCCACAAAGATAGTTGGATAAGGTTAAAATCTTTAACAGTTTGTTTTTAAGACGCAGTAGTTTTTCTGATTGGCGTAAACATGACTTACATAAAATTGTACAGACATGACTGTAATGTTAATATTTTAAAGTAAAATTGTGTTATTTGTGCTTATTTTGGATTTAGTTTTTTCCTTTTATACCTTTTATACTAACCAAACATAATCTGAGTCTTTTTCTCCTTCACTCTTTTGTTTGCTCTCAAAAAGGGAAGTGAAAAGGTTCGTTGTCTGTCTACTCCGTGCACCTGTACATGATGTGTTTCTCTGAGGCTTTAAATAACCAAGAATATTTTTGATGATCTAATCTATCTTATCTTTACAAACAGTTGATTTATGTCTGTTTTGTCAAACATCTAAATAGATTTACACAGACCTTTACTTGTATTGACATGTACATATTTCTTCTTTGTAGTTGGGTCGAGACCTTCAGCAGTATCAAAGTCAAGCGAAGCAGCTCTTCAGGAAACTCAACGAACAGAGTCCTACACGCTGCACCCTAGAGGCTGGCTCTATGGCATTTCAGTGAGTTTGAGATCCAGCCTGGGCCGGATCTCTAATTTAAAACAACAATGTCACAGTGTCTTTCCAACAATTACAAACACTGATTCTTTCTCCGTTGTTACACTCACAGCTATTTAATAGAACAGGGAGTCTGTTACCTTGTGCTGTGTGAGTCCAGCTTTCCCAAAAAGCTGGCTTTTGCTTACCTAGAAGACCTGCAGGCCGAGTTTCACGAGCAGCATGGAAAGAGGGTCTCCACGGTTTCTAGGCCGTACTCCTTCATTGAGTTTGGTAAGAACAAAACAGACACAGGAGTCAAGGACCTTCAATCATGGCCCAATGTGGTTCAATTTGTTTTCACTTTGTTTCATTTAATGCCTGGAAATGTTATATTTGTACAGACAAGTGCACCTTTAGTGGTACCAAAGAAAATATCAGGGTGGTATAATATTTTTTCTTGTTTTTTTTCATATATATGAGGATAAAGTTGAAAAATAAAACAACTGCCATTTGCAGAACATATAAGGTTAATTTGAGGGAAGGGATGGGAGACAATTAATTGCACTGTCATGAAACCAAAAAAAAAATTTGCAACTAAGACCTCAAACCTTGACTTTAAAAATGAGGGTTATTGGACAAAAAGAGTCCCCCAAGTAATGTATTTTTTTCTGCTGCATAAAATGAATCAATTTACTCTTATTTTGTCCTTAATTTCCAATTTCCAATCCAAAGGATACTCCTGTGGTATTGTTAAAGTTAAATCTATCTGTTGCATTCCTGAAGACAATTTTTCAGATGATGTGTAAGTGTAAGAATCTCATAACTTGAGTCTATCAAAATACCCACACGTATTATCATCTTCAATTTTCACTAAAAATGAATAAGGGAGACACAGAAATTGTCATTCAGTCATTTATTCATCTTCATCATCCTATCCGTTGATGAGGCAGCAGTCTCCTAGACTGCCACCCAAATCGCAAGATTTCACCCAATTACATTCATAACAAACCATAGGACAAACAGTGAATCTTGATTAATCTGGTGATGACCAAGAGATATTGAAGACTAAACCAAAATTAGTTACTTAGAGAGCAACTGGACATAGTAGGTTTCTTGAAGATGTTTCAAGTAACTCATTTTGGATTGAATTACCTGGATGACTGAGAATCTACACAGACATTGAAGACTAAAGTTTTTGTGTCAAGACTGTAAAAATGAGAGCTGATAAAACCAGAGACAGAGACAACAGTGGGAATACTCACAGTTATTCTGACAGGTCTTTTCCCTCCTCTGTCCTCCTCTGTCCTCATTCTCATCAGACACCTACATCCAAAAAACCAAGAAGTCTTACATCGACAGTCGGGCCAGGAGGAATCTGGGGAGCATCAACACTGAGCTGCAGGACGTCCAGAGGATCATGGTGGCAAACATAGAGGAGGTGCTGCAGAGGGGGGAGGCGCTCTCTGGTGAGTTATTTGTCAGCAGCTCTTGCCCTCCTTCTATCTCTCCCACCCCCCCCCGTCTCTCTATCTCTCTCTCACTTTCTCACTTGGATTTTCTTAGAATTGGTGTTGACATCTGTACAACATCAAAAATAAGGTTTTTTTTTAGGAAATGTTCTATCAACAGGCACATTCTTGGAGCCATTTATTGTAGCAATAAAAGGTGCAGTAATAACTGATTACTCCAATACTGGGATGCAGGGGCGGGAGTCTCCCTGACTGCCACCCAAAATCACAGTGCACCATACTGTGAGCCCACCTTTGGGTGGTGAGCCCACCTTTGGGTGGTGAGCCCACCTTTGGGTGGTGAGCCCACCTTTGGGTGGTGAGCCCACTGGAAATTATCACATTATTTTATTATACAATATAACACATATAACAGAAAAGACAACACTTGTGTTTTGTCCACCAGATTCCTCTATAAACGTCCTCATTCATAAGATTTTTTTCACATTATATGAAAGAAGACCAACATTACATGTTTGAGACTAAATGATAATTTCCTTGGCCATGAAACATTCTAAAATTTGGCAAATGGAGGTCAGAAGCAGATAGATGAAGCATTTGTGTGAAATAAGATTCAGTTAATGTCATGTAAAAGTCATGTAATAAAGGAAAAAAAATGCATTTTTTGCATTTTCTTCACACACTGTATTGCAAAAATATGGGGATTCCAGGTCTGGACAGCGTCTTTCACTTAACATTCTTATTCTCACTCCTCACTTCTGCCTCTCTCTGCTCCTTCCAGTGATTGACTCCAAGGCCACCAACTTGTCCTCCTTGTCAAAGAAGTACAGGAGCGACGCCAAGTACCTGAATACCCGCTCCACTTACGCCAAGCTGGCAGCCGGTGGTGTCTTTTTCATCATGTTTATCGTCTATGTACGCTTTTGGTGGCTCTGAGGGAAAAAAGAGAGAAGAAAATTGAAGAAGAAGATGAAGAAATTAATATTTGAGGGTCGGCAGATGATAAAGAAAAGTTGTTGACGTCATCTAGAAACAGGATCCCTGCTCTTAATAAGACTCTTTCAAACAAACCATCGCAAACCCACTTCTAATCTGAATAAAAGTGTAGTTTTATTATTTACATTATATTATTTACTTTTGTTCAATAGCAGTGTGTGGGAAAATGTGCAACATCTCTGTACTGAGACTGACTGCTTTAGCCTTGTTTGATTTTTCTTATAAATTCAGAAAGGATAGAAAAGTGATATTTTTTATCTGCAACACATCGTAAATGTTCTCCCTATTAAATCACATTGTTCTTATTTAGTACAAGCTACACTTAAAATTTGTTAAATATAGGAGGTGATCATCTAACTGCCACGCTTTACAAGAAAAACGTAAAATAATTGAAACGCTGTACTGGAAGGAAGCGCTAGAGGGTGCTGTTGTATTCAGATGTTGGTCACTTCTGACTCAAATCATTTCAATTTCGTGTGTTTATGAGGGTCTCATAATACAGTGACAGAATTGGGTTTTTTTTCTCATTATAGAAATAAGAGATTAAACTCTTCTCTGTGCATATTTGTTTTTGCTGCGGAAGTTTTGTATTCAGGTTCCAGTCTAGACCCCTTCAGCCCAACTATGGACCTTTGTGAAGAAAATATGATTTGCATTCAGTTCCTTTTTTTTATTATTTTAATGGAAGTTTACCCTCTGCAACATCCAGTTTTTAGTGACTGTAGGCCACAGCTGAGATCTCTTTCCAGCTGGAGGAGATGTATTTTCTTTTTTTTCTGTTTTGTCTGTCATTACTAAATAAAAATTATTTGGTACAGTTTAAGTTGGACTGCCTTTTCATAAACATGACAAATTTTCTATTAACTAATATGTCATAAATGCTCACATGTTTGACCTAAATCTATATACTTTATATGCTGTGATTCTGTGCAGTCATTTGTTTCTTTGGTTTCATTATATATTTTTTACCCCTCATGTTTTTTATGGTAAGCTGAGGGACAATTACAGACACCTTTATTGGTAAATACATTTCTGAGCTGCCCACTGATCACCTTGGTAGTGGGTTAAATTCAGAGGTGACAATGTGAGCTGTGGTGTGAATCACAATGTCACAATTGAGTTTGCTTTACTTTCCTTTCCTTTCCTAAATGTAAATGAGACAGTGGTGGAGGGTTCCAGGTTTGAATCCACCAGCTGCCAAGTTACCACTGAAGTCCACTGTGCCTGCTATCGTCCGTCCACTCCCAGCATTTCTTTGTCCTTCCTTTCCGTAAATGTAAGTTTATGTCATTAACTGCCAGCAGGGGGAGTGCTCTCCTTGTTATTCCTCGATAGTCTCCATTCGCTGCAGCTGACGGTAAAACTGTTACGCCCTTCTAGCGGCACTAGTAACTTAAACTCCGCTTTCTGGCGCTAGTGACGCAGGTTTCTGATCCTCTTCAGTATAAATGTAAGCGAAGCTGGTTCTGTTAGCGTCCGGAGAGTAATCTTTTTTGAAGTTTTATCTTGAGGCAGAACCGGAAACGTCAGAGAAGAAGCTCAGCAGCAGTTCAGCAGATACTGGCATGTCGGAAACAAACCACAGGGCACAGAGTTACCTTTTCACCCCTGGAGGAAGTGGGTATTAGTAAAGTGTGGCAGCAGTGCTGATCATTGGGTGTTTTTTTCTGTCTTTCCACGTGATAAAAAACACCAGATACCGGATGTTCTTACAAATAATAAGTTCCCTATTTGCATTATCTGTTGTTAATTATGACTTGTCTTTTCGTGTCTGTGCTTTGGCTCATCAGCTGCTTCAAAAACAGAGAAATGATTAACTGTTGAGTCAGTGTTTGAAGCCATTGTCAGCACAACACTGGCTGTATATAAAGTGTTAGCGTTCGTTTGGTTCCAAGATTTTATTTCTCAACATGAACAGACACTGCCTGTTTGTTTTAGTGCAAAGAAAAACAAAAGGGTTAAAGCAGGGGTGTCCAAACTGTTCCACAAAGGGACGGTGTGGCTGCTGGTTTTTGTTCCAACCAATCAAGAGCACATAGCTTGACCAATCAGGTGTCTGATGACTGTGATCAGTTGATTAAACCTGTCAACTCAGGTGTGCTGCTGCTTGGTTGGGACAAAAACCTGCAGCCACAGTGGCTCTTTGTGGAACAGTTTGGACACCCCTGGTTTAAAGCTTCAAAATTAGGAAGGAAGGAAAGCAAACTCCTTGTCATGTCACCCATCACCAAAGTAAACAGTGGGCAGCGTTGAGTGCCAGTGGAGCAGTGTTTGAGGATGATGCCATACTCAGTGGACCTCAGTTGTATCTTGGCAACTGGTGGATTCTAACCTGGAACCCTCCGGACCCCAAGGTAGTGGGGCCTAGTGGTGGTCTAGTGGTTAGTCCTTAGCCATAAGGCCACCACTGCCCCACAACTGCATGTAATAAATGACATAATGTGACTATACACTAAATGAATTACAGTATTAGTGTAGAATTAAGACTATACACTAAATGAAATAACTTTTAGAAATATCTACGTAAATATTATACTGGCCTGGTTTTCACAAAAACAACAGCTTGAGTCAATTCTCAACTGGTTTTTTTTGTGTTGTTGTTTTGTCTGTCCTTAAAAGATAAAGAATTATTTGGTATAAAATGTTCCTGGATGTATACCATAGAATAAAAAATTTATATATTATGTACCATATGATTTTATTTTAGGAAGATATTTCATGTTGAAAACTATTTTTTTGTGATTTAGCATCTGTATTGGTGATAAAGTTTATATACAGTGTGTATATATATAAGAATAAATAAATATATACAAATAACATATTTGGCTTATGCCTATAAACTGTATATATTTTGCAAATGTACATTCACGTTTGCAGACGTTTTGACAGTGATGCAAATTTCAGTTTTGCACATTTTGTTGCTTGGTTTTTGTAGGACTTCCTCCCCAACATGTTTTTATCAATCAATCAATCAATTAATCAAATTTTATTTATATAGCCCACATTTTCATAGTATGCTGAGAAAAAAATTCATAGAGACTTTATTGGCAAATACACCTAATTTTTGCCAAGAGTCAACCGTTGGTAGAGTGGCAGTTTTAAAAAAAAAAAGAAAAAAAAAAAAGCTTTGAGTCAATTCTGAACTGTACAGTACGCTGTTTCCCGGTAAGATATGTAGAGTAATTTTCAGGCTTTTCCTGTTGGCTGTGCTGGTAAAGTGTGATTCAGAATGATAAGAAAAACAGTGATACATCTCTCTGACTGCTGCTGTAGGTAGTGTAATCAGGGTCATGGGGAAACTGGAAATACGTTCAGCTGACTCTAGTTGAAGGGACACAGTCAGAGGGACAACAACAATCTTCAACATCTGTTTGTAGTTTGAACCACTTTGAACACACAATCTAGACTGGTCAGGATTTGTAAAGACTGATAAATTAAGTATAAAAAGCCAAATGTATAAAATAATCAACCATTGTATCACCTCTGTATCGCTACTGTAATAATCCGTGAGCTCAAATCACATTGTCATGAATGACTTATCTCTCCCTCTGTCTGGGGCAGTTACAGGGTTTATCCTATAAACAGGAATGTCTGCCTCCAGTTCAAAGTGGGTGAAAATGAACCTGAACAAAGTCGTTGGCCAAACTTAGTAGTAATGGGAAAATTGACCTAAATTGCATTTGTTTTGTCTCCTCTCTTTCTTCAACTTTGAAATAAGACACAGCAGCAGTATTTGTTTGTTTTTTGTCACGCTGAGGGCACTGAGGGCAGCAGCAGAACAAACTTTTATAATAGGTTTTTGGATTTTTTATATCTTTTTTTTACTCGCTTAATGGATGACTGTGTTTAAATATGTCATATGGATATTTGTAATCATGGGGCAGCACCCAGAGCCAGTTCTCTTGTTTATTCAAGAGACGATCTGCTGGTTCTGAGATCTACTGCACATGGACTATGACACAACAGCAGCAAAACTAAAGAGGTGATACAGAGGACGCAGACCCAGAGCTTAAGTTAAGACGGAGTTAGTGGACTAACAAAGACAGAGATAGATAGACAGACAGACAGACAGACAGACAGACAGACAGACAGACAGACAGACAGACAGACAGACAGACAGACAGACAGACAGACAGACAAATAGATAGATAGATAGATAGATAGATAGATAGATAGATAGATAGATAGATAGATAGCTAGATAGGTAGACAGACAGACAGATAAATAGATAGATAGATAAATAGATAGATAGATAGATGGATAGATAGATCGATAGATAGATAGATAGATAGATAGATAGACAGACAGAGCAACTCACTAATAATATGGCGTTTGGTGGATTCGAACCTGGAACCCTCCTGACCCAAGTTCCTTTGCCACTTATCCACAACTGCACATTATAAATAGTAATTTTATTTGATATATTGTCAGAACGAGTAAGTGGATTAACTTTCAGAGAACAGTTACTGAATGCCATATTAGATTAATAGGAAAAGTTGAATTTTTTCTTTTCTTGGTCTGACCCCTGATGAATCAGACCAGGCTAGATCCACTGGACTAGTGGGGCAAGTATAATTACACCCAGGGCCAAATCGATTTGTCCCCCTGCCCTGAGTTTGACTCGCTATATTCACTTTCATAGAGTAAGTGGTTCTTTATCAGAGAGATTCTGAGTTTCTTCTACTGTCCAGTGTGAGTAGGGAGGGTAGAATAAGGGTGTAATCTCTGTGTGATTGTTTGTGTGTAAATGTCACAGTGATTATAAGGAGGACAGAGCAGCTCTCTCTCCCTCACTCCACACTTTCTCTGCACGGTTTCCATGGCAGCGAGCCGTGTGTGACAGTCATGTGAAAACGAAGCTGATCGGTTTAAAATACTTTATGTGATCAGGGGCCAGGAACATGGCGCATGTCCTAAACACACAGGGTCTTATACACACTGGGCTGTGTCTGTTGGAGTACGGACCATCAGTTCTCCTGACAACTCACATCAGCCTATCTTGATTAAATTTCCTGTCAAAGACTTGGGCACAGCCACAAGACTACGCACCCACCCTACATTTCTCCTGTGGTCTTAAAGAAACAGGACTTTAAAGCAATGTGACCTTAACCTTGAGGTTTAGTCATTTAATCCTAAAGTCAAAATCCTCAGACTCAGACTCAGACAGGAAGAGGGAAAAACCTTTAGTCAAAGCACATGACGGGAAATAAAAAGATGCAGAGAGAAGCAAATTTATTTATTCCTGCTACTGATGAATTGGCTAAGAGGTGGGGCTCATCGTAGTGATGCATTATCTGACGGAGGGAAGTCAAGAACATAACTTTCAGAAGATCCGCGTGAGCTGAAAAGTAAATGTTATTATCATGTTAACCCTAATGAATTAATGATAACTAACTATCTGTTTGTACCATGTTAATAAAGATCCATTGCAAAATCTAAATCTATCCATCTATCTATCTATCCATGCATCCATCCATCCATCTATCTATTCACCATCCATCCACCCATCCATCTATCTATCCACCATCCATCCACCCATCCATCTATCCATCCATCCATCCATCTATCTATCCACCATCCATCCACCCATCCATCGATCCATCCATCCATCTTTCCACCCATCCATCCATCCATCCATCCATCTATCCACTCATCCATCCATGCATCCATCCATGCATCCACCCACCCATCCATCCATCCACCCATCCATCCATCCATCCATCCATC
>JAFBJS010001645.1:16781-78319 GCA_016785265.1 Paraplagusia blochii | reverse complement strand
TGTATAAGAGACAGGTGAGGGCTGAAGTGTGAATTCCAGCCATGCCTGTCTTTTAGCAGCCTGTAAATTTATGATACAAATAACCCTGGGAGATACAGTATGAGGCGCACACTCACTTTACACCCTCCATAATTTTCATCATGTGAGTTGAACATGCAGACATGCGGAGAGCGGTGGGGACGACACACATTATGAAATGAGGAAGAGGTGCAAGTAAGTAATGTGACCTAATACTGGGTTAAAAAAAAAAAAAACGTCAGACACTAAAACTGGCTAGATGTGTATAAGAGACAATCCATCCATCTTTCCACCCATCCATCCATCCATCCATCTATCCACTCATCCATCCATGCATCCATCCACCCATCCATGCATCCATCCATCCATCTATCCACCCATCCACCCATCCATCTATCCATCCATCCATGCATCCATCCATCCATTCATCCACCCATCCCTCCATCCATCTACCATCCATCCATCCATCCATGCATCCACCCACCCACCCATCCATCCATCCATCCATCCACCCATCCATCCACCCATCCATGCATCCATCCATCCATCCATCTATCCACCCATCCACCCATCCATCCACCCATCCATCGATCCATCCATCCATCTTTCCACCCATCCACCCACCCATGCATCCATCCATCCATTCATCCACCCATCCCTCCATCCATCTACCATCCATCCATCCATCCATGCATCCACCCACCCACCCATCCATCCATCCATCCATCTACCCATCCATCCACCCATCCATGCATCCATCCATCCATCCATCTATCCACCCATCCACCCATCCATCTATCCATCCATCCATGCATCCATCCATCCATTCATCCACCCATCCCTCCATCCATCTACATCCATCCATCCATCCATTCATCCACCCATCCATCCAACTATCCATTCATCCAACTATCCATTCTATTCTTGGGTGTAACTCATCCTTCAGGAACAATCTATGAGACTACGTGACCAAATTCATGGGAAATGCCCAAACCTCTGGTCTGGCTCTGATTAGAAAGTGCGTCATTCCAAGTTTCCCACCTCATCCCAGCTGCTTCCCACTTTCTTTCACTTCACCTTCCTTCCTGTATTCCAGTCGGTGTATGGAGAAGCAGTGGAGACGGCAGCTGTACGGCAGAGGAGCGGGTCATAAAATGCTCGAAGCCGAAAGAGGAAGTCAAGGGACCTAATGAGTTATTGCCCCCCAAACGTACACACAGGGGCCTGGGAACAGGGAACTTCTCACAGGGGGAGACAAATATCAAGTGTCTCCTACAATATGCGTCGCTCTTTATCATTTAATCCAGGACAACTTTTGATCCTGCACTCATTACTTTTGTATCTCCACCTGGGCAGATGTTTATCCCAGTTATGATACCTATTCAATAAATCATCCCGTTTACCAGAACGACTTTTCCCAGATCTTACACAGGCCTGAGATACAAGTACATTAGTAATGACATCCACAGAGAAGGAAGAAAAACTTTGGTAAGCTCTCATTTCTGCAACATTTGCCACTGATTACTTCACACAACTACTGTCATTGTTGGTGTATTCAGCATCACGTCTGACTCACAGACACACTCGCTGATCACTTTCACAATGCTGAGCTGTGTCTGTGAGAAAGTGAGGGCTGAAGTGTGAATTCCAGCCATGCCTGTCTTTTAGCAGCCTGTAAATTTATGATACAAATAACCCTGGGAGATACAGTATGAGGCGCACACTCACTTTACACCCTCCATAATTTTCATCATGTGAGTTGAACATGCAGACATGCGGAGAGCGGTGGGGACGACACACATTATGAAATGAGGAAGAGGTGCAAGTAAGTAATGTGACCTAATACTGGGTTAAAAAAAAAAAAAACGTCAGACACTAAAACTGGCTTGTTCTTGTTTGTTCACTGAAGGAAGGTTTGGAGAATAAGCTAGAGAAGCCAGATTGAGATGGTTTGGACATGTTCAGAGGAGGGACAGTGGATACATTTGTAGAAGGATGATCTTAGAGATGGAGCTGCCAGGTAGGAGACAGAGAGGAGACTGATGGATGCCGTGAGGTAGTTGGAGTTAGATTGGAAGATACAGAGGACAGGGGGAGATGGAAAACAATGATTTGCCGTAGCAACCAAAAAATAAGGAACAAGCCGAAAGGAAAACAGAAGATGTTTGTTCACTGAAACACTGAAAATCAATTCACTTCCATTTCTCTCCTCCGACAGGGTAAATATTTGCTTTAGTTTTATTCCCCTCTCTTCAACCTCTTGTCACTTTGCATTCCACAGTCATAAATTCCCATTCATGTGAATTAGCTCCCTACAAAACAAGGCCAAACCACCAATACAGTCTTACAATATAAAACGGACAGAACCCACATTTCAATAAACCCAGTTTTATTCGTGCCGTTTCAATGTCCAGACCCAGTGATCACTGCTGGTCTTTTAAGCATCACAGTTCTCTCAAAGTCAAAATTCACATGTAATGTGAGTCCAGAAAAACAATGCGTAGACAGAGCCTGCATAAATCAGGAGTGACAACAACTGGACGGTAATTGTAGTTGGTCTTTTACGAACAAAAAAAACGACCACAGCTATAACCTAACCCGCCTTTTTTTTCATTTGTTTTGTTCTGTGAATCAACCCACATGCTCCAATCTTGTGTGTTTGTGAAATACTGTAGAATATTAGTTTGATCCTGGATCTATGGGAGGCAGAACATGATGGGATCCTCTACATCAGTGCTTCCCAAACTTTTTCTGTTACACCCCCCCGAGCAAGAAGAAAACAATCCGCGCACCCCCACCCCCACCACCCACTCTCCACCGCAACTATAAATAACAGCATTTGTCTATAAAATAGTTATAGCTACACCTCTGCATAACATTGTATCCTTGTTAACATAAAGAAACAAAAAAAGAGATATAGTTCACCTTACAAGGATGTACAATTACACTTTATTGTAGTACGGCGGAAAAAAAGAATGTTCCCCAGGGTCACACGCACCACCCCAGGGGGCCCGCCCCACACTTTGAAAACCCCTGCTCTACATCACGGGATCCTCTAAAGTGCTTACTTTACTTTTTTCAATATTTTTTGTGTCTAGCATGTACACAGGTTCAAGTGTGACTATATAGCAAAATGAACTCCCCTTGGAGACGACAGGCAGTGCTAAACTGCACTTAAAAATATATTTAGAATTTAATTTGTATCTAACAGATACTTTTCTAGTTGTAGATCAGCAGTAGCAGTGTTTGACAATAGGCACCTTTAAATTTGGTGTCAGACAATTCTTTGTTAAATAAAACCTAAAAAGACTTTAGGTTAAAAGACGCTGGCTGCATTCATTTGACCCATTTCCGCAGTGAAGGAGACAATAATTTAGTAAATTAAGACTCAGGAAACCATCTCCGACTTCCTCATTGAATTACAGGCTGAGGACTATAATGGAAAATACAAACCACCTCTTTTGGGTGGAAGCACTGATTTTTAAGTCAAATCATAAGGCGGTTGAGTTCACAGAGTAACTCATTGGCCTTCTGCTGCACTGAGAGTCCTGTCTCAGAAACACAGATTTAGTCAACTGAGGACTTTCTCTCCGCAAATGATAGTCCTGAATCCATGACTCTCCTCTGTTTGTATCTGCACGTTTCTTTGTTTCTTCACGTTTGTATCAAAATTCTTTCAAATTATGTTATATTTAACATCTGTACAGACCAGTTCCACTGAAAACTTGAATCTGTGAGCGTCACCAGAATCTTCTTTGCAGAGCATTAGTGTAGACCAGCATTAATAATGTCAGTAAATGAGATTTATAAAGCAGTAAGTCACTGGCAAACCAAATTGTTTATGACCATGGATGTTTTTCAAGGTCTTTTGATGTCGATCTGTGTGTCTGTGTCTGTCTCCATGTGTGTAGGGAATTATAAGCCTTGAAGAACCAAGATGACTTTCCACGGCCTCTTATTTTCCCACAGCGCAATATAAATAGCCTGGTAGTGTGGGGTGACGGTGGGCAGGCGAGGGCACTCAGGGGAGGAACCAATCTGCACACAACAGCACATTCCTGTGCACCTGGCCCTTTCGCAGCTGCAGGTCACCTTACAATATACGTTTCCATTTCTGCGTTCCACCTCCTCCTCTGCCCACTCACACCTTTCTTGCGCTGCAGTTTTCTCCACCTCTCTGACACCTTTGCTACTTTTCACCTCCGGGGTCCTTGACTGGGTCCCCTGCAGACATCACACATGTCACACAAGTTCCTTGCTCAAGGCCATGATACAACACATTCCCACGCATACAAGCATATGCTCTATCTTAAACTGCAACACCAACACAGAGAGCCATGTCCTCCTCCTGTCTTATAGGGTAAACTGCTGTGGTCAAAGAAAACTACAGACATGCAACAACTACTGGCTCCTACTACTGACTAACAGTAGTAGCTGTCCTGTGAATTAAACTTGTGTCTCTAGGCTGTCTACGTGTCTCAAAATGAGGCCGGGGGAACAAATATGAACCATGGAGTAATTATAACTGGCCCATGAAATCATATTATACATGCACTGGAGTTGATCCACCAATGCAAAGACCAGGCAGGGCAAACTGAGGCGCAGGGGCAGGATGCGGCCCATTTATCTTTGTAATCCGGTCCACCAAATGTGTTGAAATGATATAATTAGATCATATTTTGATTAAACTGCTGCTTTTTCTATGTAATGAGCATGCCTTCTCTATAAATGGCATAGAGAAGGCTAAAAGCATTTTAGCCTTTAGGTGTGATTTTTACATGTAGTTTATCCGAGTTCTTCTTCATTTACCTCCACCTGCCTCAGACCCCTGATCAAATTTTAGGACCAATTTTTTACCAAAACTCAAAAGGTTGACACACACCTGATATAGACACTATATCCTGGCAGGAATTGATTCACATTAACCTTTGGTCGTTCCAGATTCAATGTTTTACGCAAAACTGAAAATTGTTTACATACATAACACATTGGAGAGAAGTGAAAACATGTATGGTTGCCATCAGTTTTACAATAAATTTTCAGTTTGGGTGCAACTTAGTTTGACACAAGGGCAAACTAGGGACCAGGTGCCAGATTTTGCCTATTCAGCATTGTAATCCCTGATGTTCCAAGAGAAAGGGACATAAAAGACTAAAAGCATTTTAGCATTTTTATGCTTGACTTACACGTAATTTGTCTTAGTTTTCATGACCGCTCCATCTGTCTGCTGGTCTGACTCCTTGTACATCAAATTTTAGGTGCCACTGACCCACCTTCAGTCAAAAGAGTTTGTCTATAATTTGATACTGGCAGTTGTAGATTAAAAAGTTTAGCTTTTTATCATTAATCCATCAATCAAACTACATTAGATTGCTAGTATTCACCAGTAAAGCCATGGGACCCTGGTATCATCCTGTGTTTGTCTGAGTAAATGATTCAATCAATTCAATGCTGATCTGTGTGCCTTTTGAATATTTTCTACATTTTATCTGTTCCAGTGTTGACATTTAAACCATAAAACTTCAGGTTCACACGGGGGAAATGATTTACCGTGATTAACTTGAACCCTTGTCTGTGTTTGTCAGACAACATGAAAGTTCTCATATTTATGACCATGTTCAGCGAGACCACACAAATGTACATCATTGAAGCTTTACTCTTATTATACTCAGGTGTTTTTATTAAGGTGGAAGTGATGCTTAACCTTAATGTGCTCCTGTCTAAATATATAACAGGGATAGTTTGTCACCTAGTAGCTGATTGCCATCTCTATTCATCTTTATTATACCACAGTTTTTATTTATCCATCCATGGCAGCAAGTTAATTAATAATTTGTAATGTTTGCTGTAACTCTTCTCAGAATTCATTGTATGTCCACAGACAGAAGATTCAGAAAGACCATCATTAAAGGCAGGTGTTACTGGGGGTCAGGAGCAGGTAGACTGATGATATTTAAAAAAAGAAATCAATAACGTTTAAAAGTCATGCATAAAGGCAGAAATGCTCAAACCTTTTAGCCATTTTTACACAAACTTATGGGGAAAAGCAGGCATTTCAGGGAAATTAATGAATTGATTCCTTCATTTGTGTGTGTGTGTGCTGTGCCAACTTGAAGTTATGTGGGTTGTGATGGTGCTATGGTCAGAACACCTCAACCTGGTGGATTTGACCCTGAAGATTTGCAGAACCCAAGTCTGCTTGCTTGACCACTAGACCACCACTAATATAATAATCTATATAATAATAATATAGATTGATGGTATATTTTGGACATCTTTGGAGGGTCGGATTAAAATGCAAGCCATTACATCTGGCTCATGGGCTGTAGTTTTGGTAACCTCCAGCTGTAAAGGAAGTTCACTTATAACCTTTTTAGATCAGAGATTATTTTAGAAGTAAGTAAATGCAGAGATCTTCAGGGTGATTGCCTTGAAAAAAAAACCCCACTCTTCCTGTCCCTATGTCATTTTCAAAAAACTGATTTCAACAAAAATGTAAGGTATAAACAGAATTATTAAAGCTCTTGGTATCAACAAAGTTTATAATAATCAAATTAATCACTGTACATGAAAGACAAAAATGAAACTAGCCTTAACAGTAATGGTTTTCCTGAGTACACGTCTCTAAGTAATGCAGTAAAAGGGTATTGGAAAAAGAAAGAAAAAAAAATTTTATACTTTAACAAGACTAGTTTTGGGGAAATTGTGTTAACAGCAGTAGTTGCTGTAACTGGAGTTAACAGGCTGCCAAACAAGGCCCAATCTTGTGGTTCATCTGGGAGTGGAACCCAGGATTCTCTGTCTCCTTGTTTTGGAGGCAGGAGTGCTAACAGCTACTCTATGGAACCAACGCTATAAAAGGTTTTCAACCAGCAATAATCACGTCTCAGTTAAACTTCATAGGCTACAATACTGTCTCTGCACAAGAATTAGCAGCAGAGCAGAGTTAAGCGTTAACAAATTCAGTTAGGAAGTGAGTCACGAGGAAATGGCAGGGAAGGTACCATCAGATTTCACATTTTCAATGCACAGAATCATTTCATTAAGTCGTCGATGAAGGTTCTCAGTCATCCAGGTCATGGTCAAGGTCAAAGAGTTTTCCTTCATTTCATTAAGTCAACTAGCAGTGTTATAAAGAGATACTGTATGTATTAACACTATTCTCATTGTTAGCGAATCGTAAATACTAACTAAACACATTACTATTAGTAGGATTTCTTCAAGATTTTTAATGGCATCCAAAGTATATCTGCATAAGTCTGATCCCAGTGAAATGCTAATGTTATTATGATAAAAACATCTGAAGACAAGAAATCTTGGTTATATAGAACTGCTTGAGGTATCAGTCAGCTGCCAATGTGAAAGTGAATCAGTTCCTGCCAGCACTATTTATAGAAAGGAATCATGTATACCAACCTCTTACTGAGCCTGTGGCCCAACATCTAATGTAAAGGACGTGGGCTGGCGTTTAAGGTGTTAAATGACTGGCACTGATCGAGTTTCTCATGGTTATCGTGCCGGAGAAAGGGAAACGGTCACATTAATGCAGTGGTTCTCGATTATTTGCTGTCATACCCTCTCTTGGGGGAATATTTTCAGAACCCTCCTGCGAATTGAAATACCACCCAGAAGCCTATAATGTGTATAATTTTATCTTTACAAAACACTTGCTGCCACCTAGTGACCGGAGGCATGCTATCATTCGAGCATTACAGCAGTCACATGCTTCTGTCCAGCATGCCATATTCCATTGGAAGCCCCTGAGCACCTCGTTACGTGCTCCCTGCAAGGCCGCCCCACTATTTGAGAAGTACTGAGCTAGTGGTTTATCCACAGAATCACACGACTAAATCTCCCAGGATTTACCAGTCACTGCTGCCCGCTCCCTGAATACAACATTCTGAAGCATAAATCTTCTGACCAACAGCTGGAGACACCCTCACGGACCATGTGGAAATCAGCGTGAAGAGCTCCAACGACGATGAAAGAAGCTCTCCTGCCAGGACAATAGCTTTGATCCAGGCCAAGTGTTATTACCATTCCGCACCTAGAAAGAATCCATGTCACACCCTCTAATTCCGGTGGTAAATTTTTACTATACTTCATGTTTTTTTTTACAGATCTGTTATCAAATAGAGCAACAGTGGTGGCCTAGTGGTGAGGGAAACAGACTTGGGTCCACAAGGCTTCAAGTTTGAACCCACCAGCTTAGGTGCTCTGTCTTGTCCTGATGTAAAAAACCTCCAGTGGGCTCACCACCCAGGGCTGGGCAGGGCAGTGGCCTAGTGGTTAAGGAAGCGGACTGCAAGGTCTGCAAGGTCCCCGGTTTGAATCCCACTTTCACCAAGTTACCACTGAGATGCCCTGAGCATGGTATCGTCCCTATACACTGCTCCCGTGGCACTCATTAGCTGCCCACTGCTCACTTTGAAGGGTTAAATGTGTGAATCACAATGTCACAAAGACAAAAAAGCAATTTTTTTCTTCTTCTTCCTTCAAAGGAATGCTCACACTATGGCATAATGTGATTTAGGTGGCAGTCTTGGAGACTGCTGCCCCTGCAATCCAAGCTCAAGGTGCAAGTAACATTTTCTTTTTGAAAAAAACCATGCACATCACGGTTGCTTTAATACATTTTATTGAAGAAAGATTAAAGCAGTGGAGATACTGAGATATCCGTCTTTGTCCTTAAGTGCTTCATTTTGTTCCTTTCTTTGACCAGAAAGTCTTTCATCAGGTCAGTGACAGGGAGGAACTAATCAGTGTTTTCTGCTCACATAACTGAACCACACCCTCTCACACGATCTCTTCCTAAACTATAGAAGAGCCAACATCTGCAGTGACATCACCGGGGGAATGCACTGCAAACAAAGCGATCCTTAGATATGATTTACTGTTGACTGACGGCACCAATGGCCTGACCGTGAAGTGTGGAAGAAATCATCCAAATCAACACTGCTGAATACATGACATTTACTGACAGTAAACTTGTGAATAAACACAACATCTGAACAAACTAACTTTGTTTTCTGCTAGCACCTGACACCAAACCACACAAGCGAAACCATGGGATTGACTTTGGCCGTCGCTACAAAAGGAGAGAAAGTGTGGACCCCTGAGGTGGAGGGCTGGTGGGTCAGAGGAGTCTGGTTCCAAGTCTTTCAGCAGGGTTGAACAGGGGACAGAGGGCTGGTCAGAGCAGCAGGGGGGCTTTGCAATGTTTCTCTAACAGGGTGTAAAGACAAACAAATCACTGGGATGGGACATGGACCTGTTGTTGTAACAGGGCTGTGATTTTACACAGGATCATTCAGGCTGATAAGATAATTAGCCTGAGATCAGCGTTGTCAGGATTGTTTACAATGTGAAGATACTTGGAGTATTTTGTCTCATTTAATCCCATTTTAATGTCACAGGCACAATTTCAAAGACATTTTTCAAGACCGTGTTTTAATTCAGATTTGAACATGGAAAAAAATTCAACCAAATCAAAACAAATCGATTATTGTAGGCACAATGCAGTCAATATTCTTTTCTTAATTTTCTGTCTAAAATGCAAAAAAAAATCAAAATATATTAAAATTGTCATTTTGGTTAATCCTCACATGTAATTCAAAGTTAGCTGATTTTCCTATAAGGAATACATTGGTTTAAGTTGAAAAAAAAAAAAATATATTGACTATTCAAAATTAGGCTGAAGGTAAGAGTGCTAATATGGTCCAAAGGTAATAAAGAAAGATGTTGTTTATCCCAAGTTGGGAAATTTTGACTCTGCATTTTACCCATCACCATAGTGCGTAGGGGGCAGCCAGCTGAGCCAGCATCCAGGGAGCAGTGTGTGGGGACGATCAGGACACCTCAGTGGTAACTTGGCGATAGGGGGATTTGAACCCGCGTGACAGGCGAGGATACTCACCACTATACTAACAAGGAGTGTTGTGCCTCTGTCATTGGTGTTGAACTCCAGGGTTTAACTGCTGAGAAAGAAGATTGAATACCAGTCTAGGGTTGTTAGTCCTTTCCAGTGAGACCAACAACAGCCGATCTGGTAATGGATGAGTGGATGAAGATGGATGGAAGATGGATGGAAGTCCACACTAGGAATCTTTGTATAATGTATATATTTTCAAGCAAATGTCTTGGCAAAGTTGAAAGTATTTTGGCTTAGTACTGGTGATTTATCCCAGTGGGTCACAAAATTATGCTGTGACTCTCCTTGTCTAACCACAAAATCAAGTTATTATCTATTGAGTATGTGATCAACCAAGATTATTTCCATTTTCTTTACAGTAAATGAAAAACATCACAAATTCGCATCAGAGCTATACAGTATTTTCACATAGTGAGATTTATGTCAAAAAGTATAAGAAATTCAACGTTGATAATAATCAACAAATATTCATATTTGTCGATCATATCATATCATAATCATATAATGATAACTTTTTTCAATGTCAGTTTCCAGGCTTTGTTTATAACTACTGACATACAGCATAAAAAACACATCGTGACGAGGATGTTGACAAGACGTCTGAGAGTGTGATGTCTGTGGTCTGACAATATCTAGTTCAAACAGTAAAAACTAAAAAAAAACAACAACGTGAACGTTTTAAGTTGACGGATACAGTAGAGCAGATTGACAGAGTGGATTTGGTAACTTTGAAAGAGTCAGAAAAAAGTGGGCGTAAAAAAGTTTAACTGGAAAAACGATCAAGTCACAGAAAAAGAAGAAAAATAAGAGTGAACGGGTTAATTTTGACTCAGAGTAAACTTCGAGAAGAAGGGGAAAAAATGAGAAAAATTCCTCCGCCGAGGCAAAAGAAAACCCGACCTGTCTTTTTACATTGAGCCAAGGCGGAAATTAACATATATCGATAACATAGCTGCTTTAGATGCCTTCGAAACACAGCTTTTTTTTCGAAAATGACACTTTTAAAACATATATTCTTTTCCTCGCCCCTATTGTAAATAGAGCCGCGAGTGATTTCGGCGGAAGGATACACGCCTGAGTGCCTTGGATCTATGTGGCCTCAGTAAGTGTGAGCGCACAGAGGTGGAACACTTTCTGCCGTGTCTATGAGGATAACTTCAATTTACGTCTTTTTAAACGCTTAAAGTGGCTGTGAGGGACAGTAAGTAATGTAGACCAAGTCAACGAGATGTTGTAACTTGGCGCCGCAGGTCTTTAAAACTTTTCACTTGAGTTGTGCAGTTTCCGCAAGACTTTTGAGAGCTAACTTTACCGGGCACACAGCTCAACTCTGGGCTGGAGACCTTATGTGGATTTTACAGAAAATATGGATCACATCTCCTCTTTTTACACCGGCAACGTGCTAGTCTTTGTCCTCTGTTTCATCCACCTCTCCTCGGGTAAGTTTATTTTGTTGTGATGTATTTTTAACCGTTTTTTTAAGAACCCCCGTGACTCGCCATAGTCACGTTTAGTTACCTTTCCAGATGCGGCTGACACGCAGTAGACGCAGCATCTCTTCACGCACTGAACCGAACTGTAACGCTGGCGTCAAACGCATGAAATCTCTGTCTAAAAGTAAAATAATATCTAAACACGATCCCTTTTCTATTGAAAATAAAGCCTGGTGATGAAATTAGAAGAAGTAAGGTAACCAAATCGTCATCTTATGCTCTCACATCCCCTATGGGTGTGTTTGCGCGTGTGTAAAACACACCTTAAGTAACCCCATTGTACGATCGTGTATTCTTTGTTATTTTTTTAAATGTTTTCATGTTACTTTATTCAGATTATTATGCTCTATATTATGGGTTCGGAGGTTTAGACGAAGTTATGGCTGCCTTTTATAAATCAAACAACCCCCTCAAAAAACCCCTTGAAAGTCAAGCGGGTTTCGCTGTGACCCGCTCGAAAGGCCTAGTATTCGTGGTTATGTAGTCGTTGTCATGGGCACCGGAGTCAGAAAGTGTAAGACATATTTTAAAAAGTTAACGTAAAATTACCTATTAGTGTTTTTACCTAAGTATCAGTAAATAAAAAGCTAATTTTAACGGTTAAACCTTATTGTGGCGTATATTAATATACTCCCAGCAATGTTAATGCTGATATACATAACGCTGCTCATTAATACTTTTCTACTGTATACAAGCTACATGTTGTAGCCGGGAAAATAATACAAATTGCAACAAGATTGACAAGCACACACACACTCAAGGGAGTATACTGTATTATCTGCTACACTTCATCAATAATACACTGCCTACCCAACTACCTGAAGCTGCATTCTTTAAAAGCTTTCAAGATGTTAAAGCAAGATGAAGTGAAACAATGCGAAATGGACACTCTGCCTGGGAACCTGAAAAGCTGATAGCCATCAAGAAAGCCTGCCATAGAAATGTATGTGGGTTCTGTGAACGGAGATTTAAGCAGGTGTTAGATGTAGCTCTGTCCAACATCCTTGTAACATCTCCATTATATTGGTGGGTATTGAAATAATGGTTTAAAATGTTTTCATATGTTGACATACATAAATATTAGTGTACCTTTGTTTACACACAAAACATATATGTATATATTTGTATATGTACTGTATATGTGTGTATACGTGTATTTATGTATATACACATATACGCTGTATGTATATATGTATGTGTTTATAGATACACTCAAACTTGACTGTTGTAGATGATATATATAATTTAATATATTTTTGATGCGTTTGGATATATGCTTGATCATACCTGATCAGTCTATTTGGTAAACATCTTATGATAAAACTAGGTTTTTACTTAAATCAATGCATATTTAAAGGTATATTTCAAATAATAATATAAACTTTCAACGTCTTCCCTTCCCAATGTTTTTTCCTGTCAATCACACATAATCACACACAAAAACAAAAAAAATTGCATCCATCTTTTTAATGAGCTGTACCATACATATGGGGTAGTGGCTATGCAATGGTTTTGCTATTTGCTATTCATGAGCAACAGAAGCCATTTGTTGTTAGAAACAAGACATGGGAGAGAATTGGACTATGTTTCTAAAGTATATATTGAGTCTTTCCACCTCATATCTTGTCTTAATGTCATAAATACAAGCACATGTCAACTGCTAGATGCCAGAGATTACACCTGTTCTCTGATTGGTTTAGAAATCAATTGCACAGTACGAGCCAATGACTTGTCACCGACTGATTGGTGCATCAGGGCCACTTGTTAACCAAAGATAGAGCAAATTTGTATTTTTGTAAAAATGAGTCAGGGATTCCTCCAACTGGTTTGAGACAGTTGTTTGAGAGATTATTACGTTGGGATGGAAAAATTCTCCCATCTCTATTTCTTGTTTGTTGCACTGTAGCTTTAGGGATTGTGACCCAACCCTGGCCATAAACGCAGAACGAGAATTGCTGGAACTGTCGCTTGAATTATAGCTTAACTTGCTACTAGACAATATAAACCATGATAGTACTTGTCAGGGGATTTGCATAGTACTGTCTGCGTCATTGCCTACAAAGCAATGTTTTATTTTGTAAATAAGAAATAGTTCTGTTCTACAGCTAATGTAATATAGGAAATCATTCCAAGATTTTGAGATTGCTAAGTTCTGCATCGGCCAAAATGATTTATAATCAGTGCTACATTACATAAAAATTGAACTAAAACAGTAAAACTAATATTACTTTAATGGTATACAATCTTCAATTTATTGGATATGTTGTTCTTATGGCCTATTGTTTGAAGCAATGATTACCTTCCCACTGCTGGTATTGTTTCAATGTAATCCATATTTGCAGCACTGACAAAAAATAATCAAGAGGAATACATTTAGTTGTTTGAACGGCTGGATCAACTGTAATGCTTTTTTACAAAGATGGCAGGATGTGAGAAAAGTTTGTCTCTCTACCAAACGGGTTTCTTTGCTGAGCATTTACAGAGCAAACATCATAAAACAGTCAAGTTCAACAAAATCAAATCATGATGACTGGTTTGAAGGCACTTTGTTACAGGAGGGTGATAATCATGCTGTTAGATTCTCTGAGCCCTATGTTCCCAGAGGCAACTGACTGTATACTTTGAAGTTGACAGAGGGTGTGTCAGTCATGGAGATTCATATTGATTTTCCAATTACCACTCAATAATTCCATCCAAACACATATTTTTCCTGCTATTAGTAAATGCACTCTCTAAACCTATCTATAGTGCACTACTAGAGGTAGTAACTGGTAGCTGTGCAAAGTGATGATGGACATGAAGGGTATGTGATCATGCTGTATGGACCAGGCTGTATCAGCATTGCAACTCATAAATAAATGGCTTAATAGTTTGCTTGAGTTTCTTACTCGCCAATGTTTGGTCTGTGATATATGACTTAATTGACCTAATGTTTTCTGTGGAGTTGCATGAAGTCAAGTTGATTTTAAAGCAGCTATATATGTATATATAAAGACAAATATATGTTGTTTTTCTTTTCTCTGATAGATCGAAACTAAAAATGAAAGTTATCTGCCAAAGGGATGTCTTTATGTCAGATAAGATTGATTTTGAAATCACTCAAGCAGGACATTTGGTTTTTTTCCCCCATTGTTTCTCAATCGTATAACTTTTATTGTAAAAAATGGAAAAGGATACTAGCAAGAGGGACTGAGGGACAGAGATTTCACTCACCATTTCTGGATACCCTTTATCTTTTATTTTTATTTCCCTATTTCAGAACTTGCATAAGATATTTAATAATTGTTCTTTACAAAAACCGGGACTGTCAAACATTTTAAGTGGTTGTAAATTATTTTTCACGATCAATACAATACAAACAAACCGTTAATGAGTTTCAACTGAACTACACGAACACAAAATAGTCATGTGGTGAGGCAGCGTTAGCTGCAACCTCAAGAAATATGACTTTTTTGTTGTTTTTCAAATCTTTTTCTTTTAAAGGTGTTATTCCTTGTCATAATCTAATGCATTGAAGGTGACTAGGGAAGAAAAAGTTACACAAAAGAAAAAAAAAAGACAAAGTGAAAAGTGCTGCAGGCGGTGGAAGGAGAAACACTGGAATGTTGTTGGTGTTTGACATTCCTCCCTCTCTCTCTCTCTCCCTCTCTGTCCCTCTCTTGCTCTCCCTTGTTTGCTTATTCTTTTTCCGTTTCACACTCATGCACAATTTCTTTTCTATGTTGAATCCTCACCTTCTGCCTGAGAGCAATTGTGAACATCCAAAGTAGCTGAGAGTCTATTTTGAGCACTGAAACCAGTCTGTTGTATAGACACAGTGTCTCTTTTATACATGACAGGACATCATAGTGGAGAGCTCTTTGTATCTTGATGACTGGCTGGGTTGAGGTGAAAACCTGTTGCAGTTTCCTGTCTGTACCACTGGGAAAAATGTGTGTTTCATTGTTATGCATTTGTACCATTCAAATGTTCCTAAATCATAAAACTGTCTGAGAAAATGTCTCTCATTTATAACTAAGTACCATTGGGGCAGATTCTTCTCATTACCATAACAGGTGTCATGGCATTTCCTGTATTTTCACATGAAAAACCTGTCATTGCCCAGATTCTTACAGAAGTGTAGGTTCTGTCTGTGTGGCACACGTCGTGTATGTGACCCCGAGGATGTGGGCTTTAGAATGGTTGCATAAATTTCCTCATTGCCTACTGCCGACATGTGTGTGTATCTTTTTGTGTGTGCTGCACAAAACTTTTACAAAGGGCAGAGATTGTACTGCGGCGGTTTAGTTGAATCCAGTCCAAGCTGGAGCCTGGTGTGAAATGTGATTTATCTGCATGGTGTTTCGCCTTGTGTTTCCAAGACAAAGATATTTATTGAGCTGCCTACAACACTGCATTATTTACTGACCACCAGCCTTGTAGCTGTGTTATTTATGCGGCTTAAAGCACTTTCTTTGTGTCCCCCTACAAGGTTTCCTCTTAGTTTCTTTATCTCTTCCTGCACTCTTTAGTGTCCTCATCATGTCCCAGATTACATGCAGTGCAGGCATCTCCACCCTTTTGATTAGTTGGTGTAGTTAAAAATCCAGATCCCCATGAGCTTCGGTCCTATGTTTGCAGGATTTAGTAGAAAGTGATAAATAACTGCCGAACTTTGAGCTCTGTGTGTGTTATTGCTCTGAAAGTAATAACTTGACTTATTTTGGTCAAAACTCATACCTGCACAGTTATGATAATGTTGAAAAGCATGGCTTTTCCTTACTGCAAGATCAGTTCTTGCTGAAGGATTAGATTTTACATACTACACTGTATACGTGGATGTTATTGCCTGTGTGACTAGAAGAGAGAAGTGGTTTTAACCACATGCCTTATATAAAGAATCACAAAGCATTGTGTCTGCGCTGCTGACCAGGTTAGCAAATTAACAGGGAATTACTTCGAAGTGCATTCCTTTGCTGGCATAGGCGGTAATCCTGGAGACAGGCAGGCAGGGTGCCTGGAGTAATGAACCATGCAGGTCTCATGAGTATTTATTTGAGTTAGCGTTAAATTAAAATTAAGAAAAAAAAGCAATACTTTTTTACTTTTTTACTTTTCATGAATGCTGTTAGTCATATTATCGAACCTAAATATGTTAAAATTTCATCATCTCATTTTATTTATTTATTTTTGACACTGTTGTAAAAACAACAACAACAATAACATGAACTTTACTTATTAAATCACTAAAGAAAAGTGAGTTGATTCGTCCTACCTAAAGAGATGGAGTTTGTATATTGTCTTAGTGCTTAAACAAAGGGGTTTCAAAATAGCAAAAAAATAATAATTCAAGCGTCTATTTTCAACTAGAAAATAGGTAAAAGAACATTTGGTTATATCTGGTCTAGGGAAACCCCCCAATAGTTTCAAATTGCCTCGTCTGCATTTCATTTTTACACAGGCACATTCACACCCTCACACATACACATACAACGCATTGAGCCAGCATCCACCACTGCGTCCTGCTGAAAACAAAACAGCTCAGACCTCCTTGTTGAACACAGACACCCAACAACCTTTCCAAGTTATTGCAAAACTGAGGCAAAATGTTTCAGTTTTCAATCCTGATTAACACTTACTGATCCCATTGCATTGTTTTTTTTGTTCTGTCTTTGTTCTATTTTTTAATGTGTAGCTTTAAAACCTGTTGGTGCCCTACTAGTTAGATCTCAAAATTCAACTTGGTGCAACCTGGCAATCACACATTGTTTCACATCTGCCCAAAATGTCCTCAGAGAGTAAAGCTTCAAAACCAAACCCTTATTTTCTGCGTTTGGATTTTCTGCTGTGAGAACCAGGTTCTTCCAGGGTGATGATGTTTAGTTTGAGCCTCATCTCTCTTCTCCCATGCTGAGGTAAGGGTATTTTTTGCATGTCACCATGACAACATCTTGGCCAGCTGGATATAAAGGCTAATACGCCTATTCCAGGAAATGGGGTTACTTCCTTACCCAGTGTGAACAACTTCCTGCCTTTTGCTCTATGGGCCATTGGCCAGGGCTGAGGGACAGCCACTCGTGGACAGTATTGTCTGCAGTTTCCCAGTTACTTCCCATTTTTATCTGCAGCTCTGAACTCAAGACTGCCTCATTACTTCTCGGGAACATGGAATTGTCAGGGCTGTAACCACTTCTGGAAGTGCTCTAGTGTCATCCACAAAACAATGGCAGTGACCATAGGGAGGGCCCAGCACTGTGCAGCTTCGTGTAAACAACCCACTGCCAGTAAAAGTTTTTTCTGCCTCAGCCATGAAAGACTATTTTTTTTACGTTTTTGTCTCTATAGTAAATTTGCAGGTTATACAGAAAAAGTAAAGAAAAAGTTACATTAAAGAAATAATGCATATTGTTGAACTCATATTTACCCTGCTCACAGCAAATGTTTATCAAGGAGTTTGCTTTCCTTTGAAAGGAAAAATAAAAAATAAAAATGGGACAGTGGTGGCCTAATGGTTCAGGAAACGGACTGGGGTCCGGAGGGCTCCAGGTTCGAATCCAACAACTGCCAAGTTACCGCTGAGGTCCACTGAGCAGGGCACCCCACTCTCTGCTCCCAGGGCACTAGAAGCTGATAACTTTGGTGATGGGTTAAATACAGAGGTTGAATTTCATTGTGTGCAGTGGTGTGACTCACAATGTCACAGTAACAAGGAGTTTGATTTCCTTCCTTTCCTATATTTATGGAGTGGGTCAACATCTAAACCCAAACAGAATTAAAAAAGGTTAGAAAACTGAAGTTAAAATTGAAGTTAAATAAATAAAAGTTGAAGTTATTAAAATTACTTTTGGATTAACAGAATGTACACGCACTTTAAGATTGTCCGTTTAGAACAACAGGTGACACATTGTTTCATACCTCACATTATTACTCTAATTTTGTGTCAAAGTCAAACACTACTCAGGTATTCACTCAGTAACATTGACATTGCAGTTGCATACATACAAGCTATGTTTGATAAATTTAGCCTTTATTTGGGGGTTGTCTGAGTGGAGTGTTTTATATTGAGGCTCTCCTATATTGTTGTCAGTCGGAGTACTGAGTGTCTTGAGGCTTGCCGTGTAGCTAAATTGGCAATTTTTTTGAGTGCATGTACGGCTGAATAAGTATTAAGTATTTGTCCAGATTGCACTACTGCCATATACCAAATTAACCTAACCACATACACATTACATTTTCCGAAGGTTAATTATCATTACAGTATTCAGGATGTCTTTGTTGTTGGCCCAAGCCAATACATTTTGTTTTAGGTGATTCTGTGGGTTTGAAACCAGCGACAACATTGTCTTTAAAAAGACAAACCGTCTGTCCATTTAAGCAATTTCAACAAACATTCTGGTTCATGTATTCTGTAGCTCAATTGGAGCAAAACATTTGCACATCCCTTTTATTGGTGCGACAGAAAATGGAAAACTTAAGTACCTCCATTTAAGGTTATTTTTAGGTAAGTTTTGTCTTCTGGTCTTTTGGCCCAGAAGAAATGCCTCTGCAATTGGTGTGGACCTCCAGGGTTCACCTCCTGGGCAAGATGGAATGCTGGTTAGGGCGGTTGGCCATTTCCATTTGCCTCAACACCTGCAGGAAAGTTTTCGGGCGGGTTGGACAGTGTTATATGGGTGATGTTTGTTGAGACTACTCCCCTCACAAGAAATAATGGAATGAAGATTGATGGATTTGGTCTTAATCTGTCAAAAGAACTCTCCTTCAGCCCTAAAAATCCTCAAATCCATTTTTCCCCCTTAATCCCTTAAAGGATTCTTTAATTTCCCAATACAGTAGCTACAGACGGGGACTAATGAAGTTCTATTTTCCTTTCTATCTTTTGGGCTTTGATTTTATTTTTTCTTATTAATCAAACGTGAACACTTGAGTGCGACTTGTGTTGTGCTGAAGATGGATGTGCCCATGTTTCTGCAGTGTAGGCTGATAGGTGAACCTAATACTGTTGTTCATCATGCTCCTATGTCTTTGAATTACTTGTTCTTAGGTTCATAAAAAAAATCTTATGTTAAGGTTTCTGAAACAGGAATGCAAGACTTATGACCAACTCACACTGCTTACTCTAAAATGTTGAGGGAAATTTGTACTTAAAAATTTTTACGCAATGAAATTCTGACATGTTCAATCCGTCTGAAATCCAGTTTTACAGAAATACACTATTTCTATTTTTTATTCAAACCATGTCTTAAAAAGATTTTTTTGAAATTAGAAAATACTTTTTGCAGGTGCAAAAATTGCCCTCTTTACAATAAGTTTTGAAATGTCTTTCATTGTTGTAAGATAGTATAGTATAGTGCTATAGTATGGTTAGTATAGTTTGTATATACATTTACAATTTGACTCTACAACATATTGCACATATTGGGAAGCAGACTTGCTGCCTATTTAAATGCCTGTGGTGTGCTTGAGGCATGAGTTCAGTAAAATAGCTCTTCCAAAAATACTACTTCAACTCAAACCTATATGTATTTGCATGAATAAGACACAGTGAAATGCACTTCATCTTTGTTTTCTCAGTTAGAGGAACAACACAGTCTTTCTATTCTATTATTGTGTTTAAATAGCACACAGACAGAGAAATGTCTGGTCAGATAACTTCTTTGTGGCTCCTTCTGCAGCCTACAGCTGCTGGCTGCAGTTTCACTGTTGACTTTGTAAATCCATTCTTATCAAGGTTCTCATTCCTGGACATTTTTTTCTGCCTGGTTCATTGATAGCAAAGCGTGAGAACAGCAAGGTGTACAAGGTTATTGACACGATGTGGAGTAACAATCCAGTCCACTAGGGTGTTTGCAAACCATTGTTACCCAATGCATCTGTCCTTGTGTGTGCCAAGTGACTTTTTTTAACGTGTCTAAATGTGTGAATTACTGAAGTGAGACAATCCCTCCCAGATCTGGTAAAATCATTACTTCTTTATTATGTCTGGCTTTGCAACAGCATGAATGGGAAGCTCATCAAACTAGCAGAAAGATCTCAGCAGCCCTTTCCGGTCTCTGAGCTCTTACATCAAATCTTTCACTCCCTGCCTGATGAATTAGCCTTTTCAGCTCTGTCTTCTTCCTCCCTCTTACCCTCCTACTTCTTTGACGTCTCTTTGTAGAAAATACATTTGTCTGCCATTTAGCTTTTATAGTTTACTGATGTCTTGGTAATTTGAAGGATACAAACTCATTTTTTGCAATATTAACAACATAAATGTTTTTTATTTACTTTTTTATTGACATTCAGTTGCATATTCCACACATATAACACTTCTATTGTTACACATTGTAAGCATGAATGTCCCTTTTTTAGTAATAGAAATAAGAAAAAAAATATTAAAAAAATCAAAATACATACTAAACTAAAACCAAAACAGTAAAACCAGAAAAAAAACAACGTTAACCTTTAGGGAGTGAGGTTCGGTCACTGCTACATACTGCATGTTATCTAAAATATACATAACGCTAATCTGGTCTGAGTGGTTTTACATATTCTGTCCACTTCTTCCATTGTGAAGCAAATAAATCTCTTTTGTAGTTGATTTTTGCTGCTAAACTTTCCATTCTGTATATTTCCATTGTGCTGTCCATCCACACGTCTCAGGTGAGAATCATCTTTTAGTAAGAGTCCTTTTTCCTGCCACAAGTAAAATATTGAATAAATATTTATCCTTTGACCATCCTTCAGGGACGAGTCCAAAGAATAGAACTTTACTGTCTAGAGGCAGGTGATTCCTAAAGATTCCCTGAACTCCTTAAAAGGTTTTTTTTTAATTAAAAAAACGTTTTCTTAAATACATGAGATTTGTGATATCATCACAAATTATAATATTAATATGAACAACTGTGTGTCTATAGTGGTTCAATGTGTGAAAGAGAGAATCTGAAAGGGAGTGGGGGAGATGCACATGTTTGTAGGGATTATCAATTTCACAGTGGTTTATGGACGGTATCCCCATGTCCAATGGAGTATGTCTGTGAGCCCTGCTCTAAGACATTATTGATGCGTGGACTCTGACACTGTGTTATTTGTGAACTGGCCATTTTGAGACGCATCTAAAAAAAACACACATTTTCTTCTGTACTCAAACATTCACATTACAATGACATTAAACTAAGCACAGGAAGTAACATTTCTTTTATGCAGAGCACACTTCCTGTAATGCATTGTCTGTTATGTAAAGATTTGTTGGTGTTTCTCAGAAATCAGCTGATCTCTCCTCACTTCTGTAAAAACTGATCTTATGCAATGAAAAAAAAAATGGAATCTTCTAGTTACCATGATATGTGAGTAAATGAGATAAAAATAAATGTAGGTACAAAGGCAGTTTCTATGGAGTGTTCTAAGGCTTTTCTTCAGTTTTGTTTTGTCTCACACAGTGACTGGGAGGACCTTCATCTCTTTATCACACTGATAAAACACTACACTTTTGTCTGCAAGTTGGGCCAGTGGTGGTGTACGAGAAGAACACTTGAGTGTTTCTGGTGCCTGAAATGCTTATATCTCTTCCTATGATTTAACAAAACTCAGGAAAAATGTGCTGTTTTTTTTGTCTTTTTGCTCATTCATTTTCCTTAGACCAGTGTCTCCCAAAGCCTGTTTCTCGGAACTCATATCTTAAAAGTCAGGAACCTCTGGGACTCAAGTCAATAGACATTATTTGTGAATCATTGACCATTATTGAACATTAATGAGGATATTTTAGCGTTGATCAAGTGATAGCTGAACAATTAGTATCACACATGTTTTAAACAACAAAAACAATTATTAAAAACAAGTTATGTGGCAAAAATGACCATGAATTCCTAGTAAATCACCAGGAAGGGATCCAATCTGGAAAACATTGCTTAAAAGATCCACTTAGTAATAGTAGAACCTAAGACTGCATTATCTAATAAAATATAATGGATAATTTTGGACTGCACTCCTTTTCACTAGCAGCTGTTGGGGCATTTGTGGCCCGTGCAATGATATTTTGCTATTTGACGTTCTGACATAATGGTATTTTTGATATTTACAATAATATTTTATAGATTCGTTCTCTACATTTTATGGTTAACACCTAAAATTCTCAAACCCTGATCCAGAGTCTCCTTCTGGTTCAGTGTTATATTACAAAGAATCTATGGGAAACTGATTTTTTTTTAATTAAATCTTGTCTTTTGGATTGAACACTGAAAGCTGACGCAGACCTTCGGTGAAATATTAATTTGAGTGGTGGCCCCCACCTTATTTAATTTGAGATTCCTGACCTAGACAGAGAAATTGATAATGTGTAACGATGAACAGCTTAACATTAAATCTGGCTGGAGTTCAAATATGCCAAATATGACATTTTGCTATTTGGAAATTATTGCCATTTCTGTAGGATTATCTGGTGTATATTACGCTTATATTTGTTTTACTATATTTGCTGTGATAGCTGTTAAGATGCTGTGACTTGTTCTTATAGACTTTTCTCCTCTGATTGTGTCTTTTCTCTTGCAGGACTGCAATGTATGGTTGACAATGCACCGTGTATCAACAATGCTACGTGTCTGACTTTTACCAATGGCACTGAGTACTGCAGGTAAGACTGGCTGAGTAAATCTGTTACACAAATAGATTGATACACTTAAAGTTTCAACTTGTGTTTTTATGTGTTGCTCTGCTGGCTTTAGTAACTCACACAGAAATGGGGATTTAGTCTAAGCACTGCCTGTCTGTGGGACCTCGAGGTTCTGCTCAGACACGAACAGAGGAAGAAAGAACTGCTGTGTCTCAAAGTACAACAGTACTGGGAACAATACCAATACACACATTTTAATCTCTGAGATCATATTTCAGGCTTGTAGGGGATTTTGTCATTTAGTATCTTGCTGCTGCACAACTGAAAGTTTAGGGCAGAAAGGAGACTTATTTCAAGGGAGTGTATAAGGGAATCAGGTGGGTGAAAAAACTTGGATAATTAAAACAATAAAACGACACACGGGATATATATTATTTATTGTTACCTCACATTTCCATACTTTTGTTCCTGAGAAAATTCCATATCGGTTGTCAAAACCTGTAACAGCCTGCCATTAAACCGCCTAGTACCGGTGGTAGAGTGAGACACTTGCGGAAATGTGGATTAGATAAAGTGATGTACGTCTTCCACATTCTGACAGCTTAGTGCAGTTTGTAATTAAGACTGAGCGGTCTTTATAAATGCAATGCCACTCCCGAGCCAAATTCCCAACAAAAAACACACACTTAGCTGGTTCGTGAACCTGATCATATTTCATCAAATGTGATGTGAATCACACTGTGTGTCTGTTCCCATAGCTGTTGGAATTTCAACACTCCAATACGTGTGTAAAATTTTGAAAGGGGAAAGTAACACTTAAATCAGTGTTTGGCACATACTTGTTCAAATTAAAGGTCAGAAAAATATTCTACTGTGAATGTACAGTAGTTAAACACTCTATTGCACTATGTGGGTCTATTCTATACAAAAAGAACAGTTCCTCTTTGACAGTTATCTACATTTGTGGATTTTTTTATTCTCTCAGATTTCAGCATGCAACTAGGTTCTTGGGCTGACTTGCGTTAATGTTAAAGTCAGACCAAGTCAGTCAATCATTAATTTAATAATAATTTATACCAACCTTTGAGACCTTTGTAGTTGTATGTCTTGGCCAGAGGATGCATTTTAGTGTCACAATAACAAATATTTTCGGAATTTTCCCAGCATTTTGTTCATGAGAGCAAGAGAATTGGTGATACAGAGGGTAAGAAAGAGGAATAGAGACAGAAAGCCGTCAGTTTTATATTAGTCTGATTTCTGGTTGCCATTTTACATACCCACCTTTTACATAGATTGGTATCAAGTTTTTTGATGAAAAAACTATACATAATGAACTAATGAAGTTCTTGTTACGCTTCATTGTTACTCTTTTTCAGTCTGGTTTCCAGAGTTTTACTTAAACCACAACGTTGCGAGCTATGAAGAAAAGGGGAAAATCAAGAGACAAGCCTGGAGAGAGGCTTATCAATTTAGAACAGTCAGCTGACTGAACACAGACACACTGTTAGACCAGTAGTGTGATCTACTCTGTTTGTTTTTCTCACTATTTAAAAGGAAACTTAGATTTAAGACACAGACAAACATGTTTATTCTTATCTCAGTTGTCTACACTGGACAAACAGACTCATTGTGCTAAAATATATATTTTTTTGTATAATGACATGCCTTTGTGTCACATGCATTACATTTAAAGTCAGACTACGACTGTTCTCAGAAAATATAGAGGGAATTTTTTTTTAACATTAACAGTCATTCATTCAGTCATCTTCATTCCCTTGTCTGTTCCTTGATCGCCACCCAAATCACACTGTACATACTGTCAGCCTTCCTGTGGGTCCTGAGTCCACTGGAAATGATGTGGGTCAAGACAGTGCTATGCTCAGAGCACCTCAAAGGCAACCTGGTGGAATCGAAACTTTTCATGTACCACTGGTACCTTAACCCAACCAGATTTTTTTAATTTCAGCCAGAAAATACATATGCACAGTGACCGTAGTTGAATATTGTTGAATGTATCTAAAACTGCCTCAAAAGTTGAAAAAGATCAATGCATAATATGACAGAAAGAAGTATTGCTCCTGTTAAAATGTTGACGCAATAAAAAAGCAATGCGTTGTGTGGGAGACAGAGACAAAGGTGCATGGGAGAGGTCGACCTGCAGTCTCTCAGGGCTTCTTGGAGAGAAGCTGACAAACCGGTGACACTGCAAGCCATCAGTGCAGGGTGTGAGAAAGAGGTGTGCGTGTTGAGAGTGTGTCTCCTGAGAGGATTTGCACATGTCACTTATTTACCATCTACATATTTGCAACATTTGACATTTGTCAGGTAGTAGTTAAGGGCTGTGAAGCTTTCAACTTGTTAAAATAGATTTTGGACAAAGAATTCTGTGCCTTCATGTTTTTCTTAACAGCCAATAAGTCACACCATGTATAGTACTTATGTAAAATTGTATAATTCATGTGTACATGACACATTGTTTCAAGCATTTAAAATGTTTTTTTATTAAAAATTAGAATTATCATACTGTCAATACCATCTGAATCTTACTTGTTCATAAAATTAGGAATCCTCAAGGTAGAATACATTTTTATTTTATTCGTGTCTTTTCAAATAATGTTTTACTGAGAATAGGAGTAAAATGTATCTGTGATGTGTCGAGCAGCTGCTTGTTTGACTGACAGGTAGAATTTGCCCTCTGGGCAGACAGAGGAAGAGAAAGGGCCAAAAGAAAAGAGGATGTCTCTTTTCAGGTAATTTGAGGAGCAATGCCTTGAAGCACAAGCCCTCACTAATGATGAGAGAGCAGCTCTAAAGGGGGAGGGAAAGGAGAGAAAACCAGAGAGGAGATAGGAGAATTATTTCTCTTGTTATGCTGTCTATGTCAAACTGTCACTCATCAATTTAAATGTAACTCTGAAATGTATAATCAACGTATTAGTTAGTGTATGAAAAAGCATCTATTCTAATGTATTGACGTGTTTTAAGGCAGTGTTTCCCAACCTTTTTTTGCGCCACGGACCAGTTAAAGGTCTCGTACTATTGTCACGGACTTGTCTTTAAGTTGTGGCAGATAAATACCCCTTAATAAAATAAAATTTCCTGTGTTCTGAAATATTTTCCTACCTATTAAATCTTCCTACTTGAATAAACTCTGCTTGCACATAAGAAGGATTTCTCAAGTGCACACAACCTACAATTTTCTCCTACCAGACCGGTATAAAAAGTTAGAATTATGTATCAATCACTCAACGTAATTTTGAGTTTATTGTTGTTGTCTTCACTGAGAAACTATTTCCTAATACAGTATATATAATAGTTGCAATAGCCAGATGGGGCCAAAAGGAGCCATTATTTCTCTGCGGCTCGTCACCAATTCACCCACGGACAGGTACCGGTCCCCGACCCAGTGGTTGGGCATCACTCTTTTAAGGCACTTTTAAGGTACACCTAAAAATGCTAACAGCACAGTAGTATCTGCTTAGGAATTTTCAGCCCTGGTAACCAAAGAGTCTATCTAAGAGTTATTGGACAATTCATTATCCAATAATTAATTAATAAACCGGAGTTAGAAGTTGGAAGGGATGGTATTGATTCTTACGCTGATAACCAAAAGAACTTATTTATATCCAACATTAGAACTGCAGTTGTAATAAGAGTTTCTTTGTGTGAAAAATAGAACTTTCTCAGAATGTTGCTTGCTAAGCCTGCCTCGGCCTTGGGACAGTTAGATCCTTAGGCGAGTTCTCACATGGTGGTCAGTGTAAAGGCAATCAAATAAGACCTTATTATTAATTTAGTGGAAAATAACGCAAACACTGCTTGGTTTAAATACAGAATACACCACCAATTGTTTTAGGTATTATTAATACCCTCATACAGTCAAAAGTATTGTTCATCCTAGAAGCTTAGATCTTCAGGGTCTAACAGCAGGCTTTACAAGCTAAACCAAGCAGGTTAGTGGTTTATTTACAGCAAGCAAGACATTCAAGTTAGACTCAACACTGATTAATTGTCCTACTTAACTTTTCATTCAGCACCTTTTCATTTAGGATTTCTGTAACAAAAAAAACACTCATACCAACCATTAAACACAAAATAAAACACATACAAACAAACAAAATGTTTTTTGAGAAACCTGGAAAGTCAAGTTTTGAAAAGAGGAAGTCCTCCGAATAGGTGAGGAATGTAGCAACTAGACCATAAACACACATTCAGTGAAGTGATAAGTGGCACCATGTCACACTCTGAGGATGACACTGTGGGGTCAAAAGTAACTCAGCTCTGTCATACTATTGCAGTGTATCCTCCCTGTTTGTCACCTCTGTAATCTCTCAGTTTGAGATCATATGTAAGGAAGTAAATAATCGAAGGCTAGATGTGAAATAATGCCAATTTCTGGCCTAACGTTTTAAAAGGGTCAAAACATTCAATCAGATTAGCCTTAACAAATAACGAGAACCAATTAACACATGGTTATGTCTGCCATTATTCATACATAAGGGACACATGGTTTAGAAAATGTCATGATTCAATTTGTTATTGGTTTTAGGTTCAAAATTTTGAATAAAAAAATCAAATAAATTGCAGGTAAAGATAATTTCAGTAGAATTTATTTAACCTAATCAACCATACAGCACTTTAAGGTAACCGTCAATCTGTTGTTTGTTGTTGTTTCTAACTATCAGACAGCATACTGTCGGCACTGTCAAACAAACCTGGTAGCTTCAAGCATGGCTGCTTCAACTGCTACTGCAACTGTTATCTAAACAGTGCAAAGTAAAATATTTGGTAAAACAAGCGAGCTTTTACAAATAGCTTTTTTTAGTGCGTTTTTTTTTACAACTACTGAACTTAATGTTACCTCTGTGTTACCCATCAAGTGAACAGTGGGCAGCTACGAGCGCCCAGGGAACGGTGAGTGCCATACTCAGTGGACCCCGGTGGCTACTTTGGAAGTTGGTGGATTTGAACCTGAAACCTTGACAATCTCAGTCCTGTTCCCTAACCAACAGGCCACCACAGTCCCCAGTATATATATGTATATACATGTATATATGTATATATATATATATGTATGTATACATATGTATATATGTACATATATGTATGTAAATATATGTATATATAAATATAGTTAATAAAAATAATATAATAATAATGACAATAATAAAAATATATTTAAAAGTATATATTTTTTGTATACTAAATATATATATACTAAATATTATTAAATATTAATATGCATGCAAGTTATTTTTCCCTTGTCTTAACATGCGTAATGAGATACCTTGGCAGAACTATATCAGTTCAAATAATTCATTCCAATTGGACATAATTTCTAAACACGTCATTCAATTAAAGGGGAAATAATTCCAATTAACATTAAATAGCCATTTTGTAAAATAAGTAAACCAACTGATTTCGTATTTTGGTTTTGTATTTCATCCTACCCATATGTGAACAAAGCACCTAATTATCCGCAGGAACCAAGTTGCATGGCAAACCTTAAAGGGCTGTTTTACGTTGTATCTTTTGTGTCCAAATTGGTTCTTGGTTTGTCCTACGCAAAATAGACCTGGGAGAGAACCTTTGACAAGTGAAGGACTTTTCTTGGAGGTACCACTTAAAGAAACCACAGAACCGGGATAATGACAGAACAGCTTGGAGAAACAGGCAGAAGACGTTTTCAGAGAGTAAATAAGCCCCGTGCTTACTCAGATGACTCTTTATCAACATGCTTCTAAACATAGACTGAAATTTTACCACATGGCTCTAGTTTAGACTCCACCCTGCTCTGCAACCATTTTTTTATGTCTGCATCAGTGCTTCTCACTCTGTCTGCTTGGTTTCCTTTTCCTTCTCAGTGTTTCACTCTTCTTTAACTCGGTTCACTACTTCAATGACCTTCCTCTTCTCTGCCTACAAGTCTTTAGTGTAATGTAAACATCTAACTTTCCCTCGTGTTGCATGAACTATTAGGACTGAGTAACATCAAGAAACATGTCTGACTGATAAGTACATTTTCTGTACAGTATTGTATACGGATTCAGTGTTCTAGCTTTTCTTAAAGAACATACTGCATTTCTAAACATGGGTTGTCTGATAAGTTAGTATTGTTAACTGGATATTAAGGAGTTTTGTTTGGTCCTTGTTCTATTTTCTCTGGTTTTCTCCAAGGTGATCTAGATCAGTGCTTCCCAATCTTTTTCTGTTACGCCCCCCCCCTAGCAAGAAGAAAACAATTCGCGCCCCACCACCCACTCTCCGCCGCAACTATAAATAATAGCATTTGTCTATAAAATAGTTCCAGGTACACCTCTGCATAACATCGTATCCTTGTTAACATAAAGAAACAAAAAGAAAGAGATATAGTTCAACTTACACGGATGTGCAATTACACTTTATTGTAGTACGGCGGAAAAAAAAGCATGTTCCTCATGGTCCCACGCGCCCCCCTCAGCATCGCACCGTGCCCCATCCAGGGGGGCCCGCCCCACACTTTGAAAACCCCTGATCTAGATGTAGTAGATGTAGTAGCACACCTATAATCTCTAGTCTTTTTGATACACGATTGTTAGGGTCACATTGGTTTGTATAATTCTAATCTAGTTTGTAAGCATGCGATGTATGTTAACAAATGTTACCAACTGCTATGATATACCATGTGGATACCGCATGTGTATGTATGTTTGCGTGTAGGCCTCATAAAAAAAAAAATTTAAAAATATTTTGTAGGAAATTGCTGTATGTTTATAAGGGCTGTTATTCTACAGACTTGATCTTTGTCTTTACTTGTCTTTCTATCATTGAGTTTCAAATGCCACAGTTACATTTACTTAGTGAAATTGATGCACCCTTATGAATGCCCTTAATTATCCAAAGATTTTTGGGTCTTACTGGGTAACTGAGACAGGACTTGCCAAGACTCATGTTTCATTCATTTCATCAGAACAGAAACCACCACAATTATTGTCTTATAATAGTCGTAAATCTTGAACACAGCTTTCATGGAAACTAAAATCGCAAGCTGCTGAGTGATTAGAGTAGAACTCTGACTTTTTTTTTTTACTCCATCCTACTATTAGCTTAAAATAATGACTATGGTCAGTATCTGTTTTCTTGACAGCAGTAAGCTTATACAACATATTTACTTGTGTATTGAACTAAAAAAACATTGGTAAAAGAGCCTTGATGTGGAGTTGACATATTTTTCTACGTGAGTGTGGTTTTTAAGTACAACTGCTTCCACCCACTATGCTTGAAGAAAAACATTTGATTATTGCCCGCCACATTAATCACCACAAAGATTGATGCAGACAAGAATATTGTCTCTCTAAACCAGATTTGTCACCATCAAGTGAGCACATGTAGGGCCTCAGTACAATGACTGTGCTACCTGTGCAGCAGCCAAGCAAGAGAGTGATCCAGCGGTTGAAACGTGAGCTGATTCTTGGTCTACTTTTTTCTTCTGCTCTCAATGTTTTTCTGCCATGGCTGCAGGGGAAACGCATGATGAAGTAATTAAGCAGCTGGGGTAGGAGTCATTGGTATGTTAGCAGTTAAGGAACTAATATGGAGAGGTAGGAGGAGACGGTTGACATGCTAAGGGGAATAATGGACCGAGAGCATGAGACTGAAAATTAAAACAGAGGCGGTGAGGTACATTACATGAGTGAGTGAGAATCAACCCATCCCTCATGGCCTTTTGAAGCCGGTGCAGACAGTTTGCAAAGAGGTCATTACACAATGGTTAAGGAGGAGGAGAGAAGAGAGGGCCTAGCAAAAAAAAAAAAAAAGAGAGTTGGATGAGTCTATGAGAAGGGGGCTCTAATGTAAACCAGCTGTAGAAACCTGACACCTCTTAAGTGGGGTAGAAATGAGAGGTGGAGGAGTGGGAGACGGAGGGATACAGGGGCCTGAAGAAAACTTCTCAGAGCAAAAGAAGGTTGAAGAAAATAGGAGGGAAAAAAAGTCCTCATGGAGCAAAACAAAGGATCCCATAGATGACTTTAGTTTCAGTAGCGTCTACGCTGTGCTGACTGTGGGTGTAAGCTAAGCTAAGCTAAACTTCCTGTTAATGCTCAAATCTTTTACAGCAGGCTCGGGGGCCAGATGGGGCCCATTCAGCCTAGTAATCCGGCCCACCAAACATCTCCAAATTATAATTGATTTATGCTGTGACTTTTTCTATTGTCTTTTTTTGCAATATCTGCATTTTATCTACAGATGGCATAAAGGCATCTTTCATTTATGCAACTTTTCCATGCCATATATCTTATCTTATCTGTCCAATTTTAAGGCAAATTGTGGCCCCCGAGTGAAAAGTTTGCCCATGCCTGTTTTACAGTCATCATAAACCTTTCAGATGAATTATACTGCGTCCTTGGATGTATTTGTGTCTGTTAGTATGTTGTCTGTTGACTTATGTCTTCCAGGTTAATTCTCTTCTCATAGAATAATATGACCCATCTTGGTTCGTCTGTTTTCCCCGAAGTATATGATTTAGCCTGTGGCTAATGATGAACTCTCTGACAGTAAAGCCTGGAGAGAGATTTGATATTGTCGTCATACCGTGACATTTATTTGTGTCAAACCCAGTTATTAGACACGTTTTGCAATGGGTAAAAAAAAATTAAGAGACACAAATGCTTGATTGTGTTGTTAATGGAAACAGCACCAAAAATATATTTTGATAGCCAAAGGTGTGACCTGCTACATAATCTAAATGTAACAATATAATATTTGTTTGTAAAACAGAGGCCTTAGACTAGGCATGGCCAAACTAAGGTTTGGGGACCGGATGTGGCGCATAGAGCTTTTTAATTCGGCCCGCCAACAACACCATAATTAAGTTATTTCTTTATACTATCATTTTATTTCTGCTTTTCCTTGCAATAATGTATTTTTCCAGTAGATGATGTCATTAAGGGTATAGGAAATGTGGGATTTCTGGTTTTATACATGACTTTTACTTGCCAGTTATTTTTCTCCGTCTTTTTGCTCTGTACACGTCCTCTGTGTCCAATTCCAGGACCAGTTGTGGCCCACGAGTCTAAAAGCTTGCCCATGCCTGCCTTAGACAGGCAAAAAAATACAAAGCAAAGAATTAGAGCGCATATGAGGTGATTCCTAACCTGAGAGTGCATCTCATATTTCCCATGGTTTTAAAGGTGAAAATGTGTGAAATGTTCCCATTGTAATTCAAACCTGGCGTTGCCCTGGACATGCCGTTCCTTGCAGGTCTGCCACTAATGTGATGTATGTCACAGGGCAATGGGCCATGTCATTACTGTGGAGTGAGAAACGAATGTGTTGTCTGGTAGAACAAAAGAGCAGCAGATTTAACACCATTTTGTTGAGATAACATGATCTTGTCATGTTTGGGTTGAGAGGATGGGGGTAAACATCTTTAGCTCTTTGTTTATATGTATCTGTTTGGTTTCATTTTTAAGGTTGAGTGGATCATGGGGGCAGCAGAGCAGATGTGCTGACATTGTAGAGATTCTTAAAATGTTTTAGTGAGGAGAAAGTTTCCCAATATGTACTTTTTAATTTAATTAACAAGTCTTTTGGTTGGATTGATTTTTTTTTTTTGAATTGACTGAAAATTACAAGCTGTCGAACTTTTACTTAGGCCAAAATTTGATTTAATAACGACAAGTGGTTAACATTGGCAATAATAAACCAAAAAAAAAAATGTCAGGGGATTGACACCCCTGGCACCAAATTTCTTCACAATAAAAAAATTAATAAAATTTTCTTTTAATGTGAAAATTTAAAGTTAAAAAAACTGCAACATGCCCACGCATGCATAATGAATATGAACATACAATAATTATTAAAATCAACACATTCAACCTTAAGGATTATTTGTGGATTCACCTGTAGACCGGATTTTACATTTCAGTGATTAAATTCAACACGCATGTTTGTCATGGTAAGGTTGCGACAGCCGCCCGATGTTTTTACGAAGAGACAGCAGATGACCGACATCATACCAGGCTAAATTATCACAGATGTGATCGATCTGTAAAACTAAGATTTACGACCTCTCTACATTCCCATGGATTCACTACCTAATATCTTCAAGCTGCAGTAGGGTGGAGTCAACATTAGTCTGAGCTTTTCTAATCCCTATCTACGCTGCTTTGTTACCATTTCAAGTGACTGTTTATAGTTCATATCCTGTATGGCCATTCATTGGTATAGTATTAATTTTTTTTTAATGAACACAATGTTTGCACTATGGGTTTGGGAATGTGTGTCTGCGTGTGTGAACATGGGTACATGAGTGAGCAGTCGGGAGATAATGAAGGGAATGAAATACTGTGCTGTGTTCTCCTATTAAGTTACCTGAGCCCCTCTAGGGAGGTGAGTTTAGAGGCCTGGCTAAGAGGCAGCAAGTCGCTCAGTCGCGTACAGTCCCCAGACAGTGTGTCTGCCATGTGCCACACAATGACGCACACACCCATACACACGCTGGCTGTGGGAACAAAAAGACGTACATGGGAAGTAACTAGACTTCACGCATTTTTGCTAAGGTACACACTTACACATCTGAAATAATAGTGTTTCAGGCAAGAGAACTGAAAGTGGGAGGAACCCAGGAAAGTCCAAAGGAATAGAAAGTGACAAAGGGATTTTTTTTTTTTTGCCATCATACGTGTGGTCACACAAATCTCAGTTTTACCTGGAAATTATTATTCTATGTTCTTACATTCACTATCAACCTGTAGAAAAATGAAGATTTAATCTTGCATATGCTTAACATGATTTTTTCTGGGGTTTTGCAGCAATCGATTGTGTCACTGCTTGCGCATGCAGTTTATATAAAGAAAACTTTTTTTAATGCGCCACAAAAGAGAAATGGTTAAAGTCTTGAAGACAAAGCAATAATCAGCATTATTCTTACACTGTTAATACATGCATTTCCCTTTATATACACACTATGTATATACATTCATACAGTCATTAAAAATGTATTGTCATGACAATAAAACAATCTTGACTTTTTTTTAGTTTCATGTTCATTTTGTCCAGTGCCTGGTACCACAAGAGATTTATTGCCCTAAAGAATACAATGATTAGGAAAACATGGAATGCCTAAAAGCACTGTATTTGGCAGCACAATGCCATAGCTATTGATGTAACTGAAGTGATTTTAGTTACTAGCACAAAACTGTGGAAAATGGCTGGATATCAGCTCTTAAATCAAACTCTTATAAGCAATAATTTGTTCTTATCTCTACATTTGTCCAAACAAATGTATCTTTAATGGCACCAGGCATTAAAATGAACAACAAATTGAAAAAAATACAGCAGGGTTGTCTAATCATTTATATTTCATGTCTCTGTATGTCGTTCCTAATGTATTTTTTGTGGTAAATCATTAAGAACATTGTCCGTACTTGTGTAATTCCCAATACTTTGCTGTAAAACAATCACCAAAAAATAAAATCTAGATCATAATGCTGTAGAGAAATGAAGACTTGTGATTAAATGATTAGATTAGCTTTACTTCCAAAGTGATCCGTCCACATTCATGGTGGGGAAGAAGTCACTTGCTGCTTTTCACCTCAAGTTTCTACCAGTCTTAAATCAACAACTTCCAGATGACTCCACCTCACATCCTTCTGCTTTGGAACTTCTGCTTTGTCATCACTGACCTTACTTTAACCCAAGATCCATTTTCCCCTTTTCTCTGGCCATGTTTATGGAGCATTAGATCGTCTTTAAAATGCTTACATTAAGTGCTTTATAAAAGAGATAATATATAACCAGCAGAACATACCAGTTTTATTATGTTTAAAATAAATGAGATCACTTTGTCTTACTGTCTATGAGAGCACTGTATCTTATGACGTTCACAGACTTGTGTCAGATTCTGTATGTATCTAATTCCACATTTCACCTGGTCCAGAAACACACTGTAGTCAGATTATAACTCACTGGTTTGGCAGGAGAACTGTATTAATCAGATTATGATGTACACATAATGCATGTACCAGGTGTTTGCCTAGTAAGACCCACACTAACAAGTTTAATCTTATTCCCACATAAACTACACTGTTCATACATTTGTTCATTATAAAACTTTACCCTCTGTGATTTAATCATTGTTTTCACGCCTTTTAATTTTTATGTTGTTTTGTAAAACATCAATTTTTCTCTAGCATAATTATTAGATATTAATAAGTCATTTTTAATGTTTTATGATGAAACTACCTCAACGGATATTTTGAGTGAATGCCTTTATGGTATTGTTATTTAGGTTGAAGTTGAAACCTATTGTTGCTTGTCAGTAAAGTTATGTCTTAAAAAAACAAAAACATTTCAAATAAGAAAACAGTTGCTTGACCTGAAATTTTTATTCCAAATTTCTCTTGTGTGTGTGTGTGTGTGTGTTGTCATCAATTACTACTCAGTTTGTCTAGACGTAGTCCCGTATACAACCACTGCCACCGCTTACAAATAAAACTTTATTACATGGCCATAAAGAATAGACAGGACATTTGCAACCTTTTTACCATGGGCTTATAACTGGTTCTTTTTACTGTTTTTAAGATTGTGGAGTTTGGAAATGTCCGAGCATGATCAAAGAATAATAAGGTTCACCTTACAATTTATGATTAATGGTGTTTTAACATGTTTTCGTGCTGTTTTTCTTAAGGTGTCAACTAGGCTTCTTGGGCGAGTACTGCCAACACAAGGATCCTTGTCATCCTGGTTTTTGCCTGAATGGAGGGAACTGCTCAGTGTCATTGTCGGCTGGTGTACCTGTACCAGGCAGTGCAACATGTATCTGCCCTCTGGGCTTTACGGGCGAGCACTGCCAAACTCCTCAAAACTCCACATGTTACCCCATCAACCCCTGTGCCAACAGAGGCAACTGTACCCTGCTGTCCCTCGACAAGTATAGATGCGAGTGTGCCCGGGGTTGGACAGGTGAGACACAGTGTTCTCTAAAATGTTTGCATAGATGTCTTTGATCACTATCTTCTTAATTTGTTTGCCCTTTGGGTGGTTGTTTAATCAAGCTAAAAGTGAAAAACCTGTTACTGGCACAACATCTGAAATCCTACAAATATCATATACCTGATCACGGACCAGATCCAGACCTGCATGTTTACTAAAAGAAAGTGTATTTTAAGTGTCAATACAGTAACACCTTAACACGTAATGGCATAGCTGAAACTCAATTGAAGTTGATCTTCTGCTTTTAACATGGCAGGTTCACGGTGTGAGCGTGAAGACAGCTGTCTGTCCAGCCCATGCGCTAATGGTGGAAAGTGCAGCTCTCCATCTGCTGCTAGCTTCATATGTTCCTGCACTCCCGGCTACACGGGCCCTCGTTGCCTTAATGACACAAATGAGTGTGCTGTCACACCTTCCATCTGCAAAAATGGGGGAACATGTGACAACACCCCAGGTTCCTACAAGTAAGAATGGACCATGTCTCAACAAAATGTTTTTTGTCAACACTTCGTACTGTAGATGTTTGCAACCTCAAAAACTCTCATCATAACAGGTGTTACTGTGCTCCGGGGTTCACGGGCAGAAACTGTGAAAACTCTTACGTCCCGTGCTCTCCGTCTCCATGCCTTAACGGAGGAACCTGCCACCAGACTTCTGAAACCAGCTATTCATGCCACTGTCTTCCAGGTAGGAACATGCCTGTTTCAAGGGTCAGTGTTTCGATCTATAATGATTGGACATAAAGGCGATAAAAACACAGGCTACATGTAAGAAAATCAACACTCCCACATAATGTGAAAAAGGGCAAATGAGGAGATAAAATGAGTCCAAGTGTAACTGGAATTTCTGCAACTTGAGTCTCTAAATAGTTTCATTATGTTTGCTGTGCAAACACTGTGATCCTGCTGTTATTGCTGCACCAAACACACTCTTCACTCTAGTTTGCTGTAGACACAACAATCAAACACACAGCTGTTTATACACTGAAGACAATGGCTGTGAATTTTACCTCATCCTACCACAGTGTTCAATGGCTGTATGCGTGGTCTCCTCAGTGCATTTATCAATGTATATATATATTTTTATTTGCACAAGGTTTCAATGGGACTAACTGTGAGAACAACATTGACGACTGTCCTGGTCACCAGTGTTTGAACGGAGGCACATGTATGGATGGAGTCAATACCTACAACTGCCAGTGTCCTCCACAGTGGACTGGTAAGGAGTGTGTGTGCAGTGTCCCTGTGCAGAGCCTGCCATTACTTTCTATAGTATCTATCAGATCATATATGTTTGTCAACATTTTACATCAAAAACTCTTAAATTGTCGAATTATATGAGTTATATACATTTTCCTGGCCAATCTGAATGATTATGAAAAAAAGTTATGCCAAAAATATTTGCTTTGTTATAAAGCAATATCGGGTACTTGGTAAGAAATAAAAATGTGGTAATAATAATAATAATATAGTCTGATTAATGATTAATTTTAATTATAAATGATAGACATTGTAAAATATGACAAATAAATTTTAGCCCTGTATTTTCCTGGACAACTAACAGCTGGGAGATATATGTTTTTATTCATTATTCCAAATGATGGAGGTATAAATACTGTAAATGAGTTAAAGATAACACATATAGTGCAGTTTTAGATGATATCTTAAGCTATGAATTGAAATTCTTTTTTTATCTTCACAGTATGTGCAAATATCTTGCGTATGGACGATAAGTTGAATAAAAATTATTCGATTTTGACGATTTAATTCATGTGATACAGCAGTTGCTGTTGTCTGATTAAAATTAGGTTTTGTTTGGTGTTAATCTATTAGATAGCCTTGAGTATGTTTGTAAAAGTACCAAAGAAACCTGAAACAAAAACCAAATGGATTTACCGTCAAACTAAACTGTGAACTTCCTCCCTCTGTGTCTTTCTCCATCATCTACCTCGCATGTACAGGCCAGCACTGTATGGAGGATGTGGACGAGTGTCGCCTTCAGCCAAACACTTGCCAGAATGGTGGTACATGCAACAATATGCAAGGTGGCTTCGTCTGCGTGTGCGTCAATGGATGGAGTGGACTAGACTGCTCGGAGAACATTGACGACTGCGCCACGGCTGCTTGCACGGCAGGTTCTACGTGCATTGACCGCGTTGCCTCTTTCATCTGTGTCTGCCCTCCTGGAAAGACAGGTTTGTCAAATGCAGGTTGTCCCATGCAGATGTAGTATGTAGTAGTTTTAGTAGAACTTTTTTATTCATATTGGCTCCTCTACAACAGCATCACTCTGCCGAGGGGACAATATAGAAAGACCAATGCAGTGTGTTTGTTGAAATTTCTTTAGTCTTGTAGAAGAAAACAGCAACATGTTTTGTGTATTCAGGTCAAAAATACAGACACAAAACTGTACAGAAGAAGTGCACTGCCTTATTGTTGTGTTTTTACAGATGCAGATGAATACAAATTTTGACATGATTAAAAATCCCATGATGCATTACACACCCAGCAGCCATCTTTTTAAAATGAATGTAGACAAGCTAATGTTTCAATCAAAATAGTAAAATAGTCTGAACAATATTCAATTAGATTAACTTCCATTAAAGTGTATTTATGCGAGCACTCTTAGATTCCGCCCCTAAAATAAACCTGTAACTAGTTGCGCTCCATTCACTGAGTGAACAACCTGTTCTACATCCCAACACATCAAATAAAATCCATTGAAGGCTTGTAAAAAATGCTGGCAGTAGATACAAAACATTTCCAAGTATGTTGCCTTTGTTAACTCCACCACTAACAAACTATTTCTTACTGACAGAGACTCAACAACCACTTCAAGCCTGCAAATAGTGACAAAGTTTATTTATATATACGTAGTAATAAAAATAAACCTGCCTTAAATAACCAATTTCTTATTCTTCCAGGATTGCTTTGCCACAATGACGATGCCTGTGTCAGTAACCCCTGTAGAGAGGGCTCCCAGTGTGACACCAACCCCATCAATGGCAACTTCAACTGCAATTGTCCACCAGGTTATGTAGGCAGCACCTGTAACCAAGACAGAGACGAATGTTTCATAGGTGAGAAACCACACGACTCCTCGACTGAAACATTACTAGAGCTTCTTTTGTCAACATGTAACAACTTATGTGTGTTTTACCACAGGTGCCAACCCTTGTGAACACAATGGCCAGTGTGTGAACACTGATGGTTCTTTCACTTGTGACTGTGCCAGAGGATACGCTGGACCACGTTGTGAACAAGATGTCAATGAGTGCGCATCAAATCCCTGCCAGAATGAAGGCACCTGCCTCGATCGCATCGGAGACTATGCCTGCATCTGCATGCGTGGTACGTACAATGTCTGAAATATTCATGTTTAGCTGTCCAGGTTGTAAATTAAATAATAATAATTTTGATTTCTCCATTTTGGCAACAAGGACCGGTCTTTAGGATGGGATGAAAAAGATACCCTTAACAACAGACATAAAAACTGATATTATATAATTAAAAATAATCAATATTAATCTTCTATTTATGCTACTAACTACTGGCTATTAACAGTGACCTCATAACAACGCGTTAGTCTTTTAGTGCGAAACTCTTGGTCTCCAAGCGAGGAAGCAGCGTTAGAGAGCTGTTTGCTGTGTAGTTCAGCGTGGAGGTTGATTAGACAGCAAATGCCTACTCTGGCAGCACAAGGACGTGCCCAGGAATACATGAACACGTTGTCTTCAGAAAGTGCACCGGAAATAACAGGAGGAGCAGAGCAGACCGGCTGCGCTCCAAAAAAAAGTCCCAACAGCTGCAGCTGAAACACAGGCTGCGGTAAACTAGGAAAAGTTAGGACAGAAAACAAAACTTTGCAACCACTGCTGAAAATGCCACAAACAGGGTTGAACATCAATGTAAATAGGTTAAATATATTAGTGGCATCTTTGGGTTTGGAGCTTTTGTTATTGTTCTCACTAGAAAAATATTTCATCAGAAAGTGAATGGATTATCGTTGTTTCATCGCTGATTGAGCTGGTATATATAATTATTTTGGCTGTGAATTTACCTTTTACAATAATGAGTATATCTGTCAAAATACAAATTTCTGTGTGGTTCTGTTCTTTTGAAGTTATCACAAAAGAATCCATTAATGTTTCATTTAGGAATATAATTATATCATGAGCAATTACAGAGTTTAAAATCTAATGTTACAATGAGCTTGTGGCGGTTTCAGCACTTTTGAAATCCTGGCGGTTCTTTTGTTAGAAAAGTAGTGGGTGTAGGTAAGAAGTGACAGTGGAAAGCATCTTGACATACATCAAGTGTGAGTGAGAGACAGATTCAATGGAGAGAATCCAGTCAGTTTTCAAAATTAAACACTGTCCGGAAACAGAAATAATGTAAGTTATGCTTATCTCTCTGTGGCCTGGAAACTATCGACTTACGGTCCGTTGCAGGTCCACAACCCGGTGGTTGGGGTCCACTGCTTTAGATAACAGAATGTTGTAGGTAAAAGAAACTAAAACACCTGTCTAACTTCAATCTCTGCAGGATTTGTTGGGGCTCATTGTGAGACAGAGACGGATGAATGCCAAAGTTCTCCCTGTCTGAACCAGGGTAAATGTCTCGACCAAGTTAGCCGCTTTGTCTGCGAATGTCCAGCAGGTTTGTATAACTCACTCACGATCCCACAAATACTGTGTTTAAACCCCTGTTTTCATGATGGTTCACACTGTGTTTTGTCTAATTTCCAGGGTTTAGTGGTGAAATGTGTCAGATTGACATTGATGAGTGTTCCAGCACGCCCTGTTTAAATGGTGCCAAGTGTATTGACCGGCCCAACGGATATGACTGTGAATGTGCCGAAGGTAAAGATGTAACTTTACTCGAGATAAGTTTCAAAATCATAACTGACATTGAGGATTATCTTATTTACTTACTAACAATAATCTCTCCTGTAGGTTTCACTGGTCAGCTTTGCGAGGAGAACATTAACGATTGTGTACCAGAACCTTGTCATCACGGCCTTTGTATCGATGGTATTGCCACCTATTCTTGTGACTGCTACCCTGGATACACTGGCTCCATATGTAATACCCAAGTTAAGGAGTGCCACAGCAACCCTTGTCAGAACAGGGGGCGCTGCATTGACCTGGTCAATGCGTACCAATGCAACTGCCTACCAGGGACTAGAGGTACAAACCAATAATTCTTTGGAGTTATCTGTATATGTTTTGTGTTTCTTACGTTCTTTTTTTATTAAAATATTTTTTGTAACATTCATGGTGAAAACAAATATCCAAAAGTCCAAAAACGAGATATAAAAAAGTTAGTAGAAAAAGTGGGGTTCATTACAAATTCCCTTTTTATTTTTTTTTACATCTTTCCACCTTTTCTACGTCGTGTTATTTAAATAGCATATATGTAATCCAAACCGAGCTGTGTTTTTACCCTGTAGTTCCGACCATGCTATATACCAGTCTTTCTCAACTGCCATCTGTACGGAGTAAAAAAGCAGCAAACATAAAATTTGCTAAATCATGAGAGGAACTACTGCTGTAAGCACTAGTGGAGGATACATTCAGAAGGGTGGAGTAGAGGACGTGCCTGAAGAAGAAGTCTTTTTTAAAATCTAGAATATTTTATTCTGAAAATTGTACAAAACATTTCTCCAAATGATAAAGTTGCAAAATCTTGTCGGTCTAACATGCTTTACACCATGAATATTGTCACATTTTATACTAAATATTGGTTTGAACACATTACAGAGAATACTCGAAGATTAAAAAAAATTCTCCCCCAAACCAACGTGACTTTTATACAGGCTGTAACCCCCACATTCATAACTTCCTGTATGGTCTATAGATGATAAAGTGGAGTTTGTTGTATTTATCAACTGATGTCACCCAACATCACTGTCATATAGACAAGTTAAAAGGTATATTTTATCACCTTGTGGTTTGTTACTGAGTCTTAACGATACTCATCTTACCAGAAGTGGTGTCATGTCTCAGTCTGATCTCGCTTTCAGGTTTCATGCCTCCACTTCCCCTTATGCTGTTCCTTATCTCCTACATAGGGATTTCTTCATCTCGTTCATTATTGTTTCATTTCTAATGGCGTTTCAATCCTGCTCTAGATCTAAATCCACACGATGAACTCGTTTTAATAAATGTAACGCCGGATTTGTACATTTCTGTGCTTTTTTATTTCATTTCCGTTTTGTATCTGAAAGTTAAAAGCCACCTCATTTTATGGGGTTTTACGCCCCCTGTTGGTTAAGCATGCACAATGCACCCAGTCGCTCCGCACCGACAGTATTTTTGCCGTGGTTGATTTGAGAAACTTCAGTTCAAAATCTTTGCAATGTAATAATGTGTTTTTTCTGGGTTTTTTTTTTTGCCAAGGTGACAACTGCGAGTACAACGAAGATGACTGTGCCAGCAACCCCTGTGAATACGGAGAGTGCCAGGACGGCATCAATGAGTACAAATGTGTGTGTGCCCCAGGATACTCAGGTAGGCTTCGCTAAAATCTTGTGTCACTTAATTATCGGATAATACCAAAAGATAATTGAGGTATAAACTATATTAATAAAAAAAGTATATTATCATTTAATAAACATTATCCTCGGAATAGGAGTAAAATGCAACGTGGAGATCAACGAATGTGACTCCAACCCCTGTCTGAGTGGAGGGACATGCGTCGATAAAGTCAATGGGTTTCAGTGCCTGTGTCCACCGAGCACTCATGGTCCTCTGTGTCTGTCTGGGACAGACCACTGTGCTCCTCAGCCTTGTGTGCATGGAGAATGTGTTGAACAGCAACATGGGTAAGTTGATCAAAACTATGTGGATGCAGCAAATTAGAACTGAACATTGTATTTATGCATGAATGTATGTTTCTGAGGTAGTAGTAGATGGGTTCTACCATAAGACCTTCATGGATTATTCTGTTTTTCTTTGCTTCTGTTAATTTTTTTAAGTTGGCCTCTGTGTGAAGATCACAGGTGCTCATTGGATGTTCATGTGTTTACAGGTACTACTGCTACTGCGAGGCAGGCTGGGTAGGACAGCACTGTGAAGAAGAAAAGGATGAATGCCAACCAAACCCATGTCTAAATGGGGGCAGTTGTTTGGACAGACACAATGGCTACACATGTCAATGTCCACTTGGTTTCAGAGGTAAAACAATTACACTTTTTGTTCAATATAGAATTTTAAAAATCCTTTGTAGACACTAAAGAGTACCTGAGTGACACCTTTGACTTTTCTACAGGTGTGAACTGTGAGAGAAACATAGATGAATGTGCATCGGGTCCCTGCCGTAATCATGGCTTTTGTATAGATGGAGTCAACAGCTACACATGCCAGTGTAGTCTGCCATTTACTGGTTAGTCATAAAACAACATATATTAGCTCTCTGAATATTTTTAATTAACTATTGTTAAGTTATTTTATTGTTTGTCTTGTAGGTAAAAACTGTGAGGTGGATAAAGCTCCATGTGCATCTCATCCTTGTAAGAAAGGTGGAGTGTGTCATCCGTCCCCTGACTACACCTCTTACACCTGCCGCTGCCCCACCGGCTGGCAAGGTATGTTTAAAACATGGCGTGTATTGCTGATTACATTTTCAGGATAGGAAAACAGGACAAGACTGGGATTCTGTGTCCTGTGTTCTGTTTATTTACTGTCACATTGACCTTGTAAGGCTTGTACTGATGCAAATGCTGTTGTGTGTGAAGGTCAAAGTTGCACAGAGGACGTGAACGAATGCAGAAAGAACCCTTGTAAAAACAGTGGCCGTTGCATTAACAGCGAAGGCAGCTATAGGTGCATGTGTCAACCAGGATACAGTGGACACAACTGTCAGATTGATATTGACGACTGCTCTCCCAGTAAGTCATCTTGTTTTTAGTGAGTTCTAAGGTTTTCACAGTCATTGTTTACAAAATGTGTTTTTCCACATCTTTTTTTTACACTGTACCTTATAATTATAATATAAAACAAATTATTAGGACTCTAGCAGGTTTGATCATTTGTTTTCCCCTCTCTTCCACCCACTTCTCCTCCTCTCTCTAGACCCTTGCCTGAACGGAGGCTCATGTATGGATTATGTTGGAAGTTTTTCATGTAAATGTCAAGCGGGTTTTGAAGGGGATAGCTGTGAGATCGAGGTAGACGAGTGCGCCAGTCAGCCCTGCAGGAATGGTGCCACGTGCACAGACCACATAGACAGCTACGTGTGCCATTGTCGACCGGGTTTTGATGGAATCTTGTGCGAGAATAATATTAATGAATGCACAGAGAGGTGAGGCAATTTTTCTTTGACAGCGTCCTCCTTTTAAAACTTCAAATATGTTTGTGATGTTTATGCTGTTTTAGATGTGCTGTTGTTCCTGAAAAAAAGTTACCTTTAATTTACACTGTTTCCAATTAAAACATTTTTTTTTGTTTCTTTAGCTCCTGCCTTAATAATGGGACTTGTATGGATGACATCAACACCTTCTCTTGCCATTGCCGTTCTGGTTTTCATGGGTCCTTTTGCGAATACAAGAAAAATGAATGTGACTCTCAGCCTTGTAAAAACAGAGGGACCTGCATAGATGGCCTGGGCTCCTATCATTGCTACTGTCCTGCTGAATATACTGGACAGAACTGCCAGGTAATTGATGTGTTTTTTTTTATTACATATTTTGTAAAGAGCCACTTTTTAATATATGTATATAGACAATTCCAAACAGTGTTGTTTAGAATTTAACATTGAAATATGAGATTCGTTAATTGATATACACACAAAATTTTTAATGTCATTCCCTTTCCTACGCAGACCCTTGTAAACCTTTGCAGCCAGGTGCGCTGCCAGAATGGGGGCACCTGCTATCAGACAACAACATCCTGGAACTGCCACTGTCCCTTGAATTGGACAGGACTTTACTGCGATGTCCCCAGTGTGTCCTGCCAGGCCCTTGCTGCTTCAAGAGGTTAATCATAAAATCTTGAATAAACATTTCTAAACATCATCAAAAAAGATCTCAGCGAACATTGGTTTATGAAACTCAAACTTGTCTAACTGCAGATGAAGAGGTGGAGAAAGTGTGTAAGAATGCTGGGCGGTGTATAAATGTGGGGACCTCACACAAGTGTCAGTGCCAGCCAGGATACACAGGCAGCTACTGTGAAGAGATGGTTGACGAGTGCAAGTCAAACCCATGTCGCAATGGAGCCAAATGTAAAGACTATCAGGGCACATATGAGTGTATTGTAAGTACACATACAAGGTTTGGGTAAAAGTACCATAAATGTCCTCTTTCGGTTCTAGTGTTTTTTAAATTTTTTTATTATTATTTTTGCAGTGTAAACCCGGTTTCCAGGGAGTCAACTGTGAGTACGATGTAGATGAATGTCACTCCAAACCCTGCATGAATGGCGGAACCTGCATCAACCTCATTAACCGCTTTAGCTGCATCTGTCCACCTGGAACACATGGTGAGATTAGCCACAGAAAATGAATGTTACATTATAGGTCCTTAAAACCAGTATTGTGTATCTACAGAAATATTTTTTTTATCATTTCCACAACAGGGACCCAGTGTGAGGTAAATGTAGACGACTGTGCACCCAAGCCTGGTTCCTGGGAGCCTCGCTGCCGTAATGGAGGACAGTGTGTGGACGGTGTGGGTCAGTACACATGCACCTGTCTGGCAGGATTCGTTGGAAAATACTGTGAGGGAGATCAGAATGAATGCCAGTCCAAGCCCTGCCATGCTCCTGGCACGCTTGATTGTGAACAGCTAGTTAACAACTTCAAGTGCCACTGTCGCCATGGATACACAGGTATCAGAATCAGAAGGGTGTTTTTTTAATAGATGTCGTTGTAAATATTGGCTGTACTTCATACGTCCATCTTTTTTGGGCTTTGTTGTTTAGGTCGTCATTGTGAGTCCATGGTGGATCTGTGTCTCTCAAGTCCATGTCACAACAATGGGGTTTGCTCAATGAACATGAGCTCAGTTCATGGCTTCACCTGCTATTGTGCTTCTGTGAGTTTCTTCACTCTCCTGGTGTTTCATTTTACTATATATATATTTTTTTTAATTCCTCTTGTAAATTACCTTCACAATCTGTCCAATTAATTTTATTGTAGCATGTATTTACCATTTTAGTGATTTGGCATTAGATAATTGGATTATTCGGAATGTCATTAACACTTTAGCCTCATTAATCACTCTTTAGGAAAAGAAACATAATGTTTGCTATAGGTTTTTGCATCTGTGCTGATATTATATATATATATATGTGTGTGTGTATATATATCACCATTGACTGACTCTATATACATGTACATTTATATATATTATATTATCTAAGTCATTCAGTTGTTTCAACAGATATTTCATCAGATAATAAGATGAAATAGGGATATTCAAGTAATTTGTATGTTTTCTTATGGTTCCAAACACTTTGTGAAGAATATTTTTAACTAGCCACATGCTTTTGATTTTCTACTTCTTTTTTCTAACAACTAACATCTTGCTCCTTCTGTTATTGTCATGCTTGCCTCAGATGTCTAGAGCAGGTATAGTATAGTCTATAGTGAGCAGAGATTCAGTTTTGTGTTTACACCCTATTTAAACATTAACCTTTAACCTTAAATTGACTTGTTCTTACACTAAAATGCATTTTCATTGTAGGGATTCACTGGGACCAACTGTGACATAGAGAAGGAAGAACACTGTTCAAAGATACATTGCCAGAATGGTGGGCGCTGTGTCGAGTCCCCAGCCGGTCACTCATACTGCCAGTGTCTGCCTGGATTCTCCGGGCTGCGCTGTGAAAATGTGCAGTGTCCAAGGACGTGTCAGAATGGTGGGACCTGCATCAAAGACCCATCCAACCCAAACCAGTACAGCTGCCGTTGCCCCATGCACTTCTCTGGACGATACTGTGAGAACAAAGTGAACATACACCGCACACCAAACTGCCCATATTCACACTGTAATGGGCGGGTAGGAGATGGGATTTGCGATGACCAATGTAACATCTACGAGTGTAAGTGGGACGGTGGAGACTGCTCTCTTAACTGGCAGCAACCTTGGATAAACTGCACCGCATCGATTCCATGCTGGGATCACTTCAAAAATGGGAAATGTGAGAAGGAGTGTGACAATGCTGGCTGTCTCTTTGACAGTTTTGAGTGTGTGGACAACACGACGGCTCCCTGCAGGTATGACATTTTCTCTGCTTTAAAAATATGTACGAAATGGTTTAAGGCAACTCATGTAACTGGTGTTATTCTTATACCTTGAAACAGGTATCCAGAATATTGTGCTGATCACTACCAAAATGGCTATTGTGACCAGAGCTGCCACACAGAGGCCTGTGGCTGGGACGGCCTGGACTGCTCTACAGACATGACACCAGAACCAGTGCATGGAACGCTGATCATCGTTGTCCGACTGCAGCCTAAGGAGTTGCTTCATGACTTAAACGGTTTCCTTCGTGCATTGAGCGCTCTGTTGCACACTAACTTGGTTGTAAAGAGAGATAAAAATGATGAGCTAATGGTGTTCCCCTACTATGGAGATAAGGATTTTCAGTACAAGCAGAGGAGCAGGAATAAGCGGGAGCTGGAGAAGGAGGTTATTGGGTAAGGATGTCTCTTGGTGGCTTACTATGGAGACGCTTCATGTGCTAGCTTTAACACAATCCAATCAATTGTCCATGCAGGTCTGAGGTGCACCTTCTTATTGACAACCGCGTATGTTCTCAAACCTTTGCTGACTGTTTCACCAACACCGACGAGGTTGCATCTTACATCGCAGCAGCCCACATCAAAGCTGAGCTGCAGTACCCATTAGTGGCTGTCAAGAGTAAGTTTACTGGTCAGGCATGAACTTGACAATGGTATAAAGTTATTGCACAAAATCCCAAAAGATTCAGGTATGTACTGACCTTTCTCTGTAACCTTCAGGTGACTTAAGTGTGCCCTCAGAAACATCGTTTTTGATGTACCTGGTTGCAGTGGCAGCAGTTATTGCTTTGCTAATCCTTGTCGTGGGGGTGTTAGTAGCCAAAAGGAAGCACAAAAATGGAGTTCTCTGGCTGCCTGATGGCTTCATGGCCAACAAAAATGACAAGAGAAGAGAACCTGTTGGACAGGATGACTACGACATGAAGTAAGTCAATGCCACACTTTACTATGTGAGAGTAAAGTTATTAGGGGATGGTTTTTGAATGACCAGACTGGCCTCAGGATTAAAAATCACTGCATTTTTTGATGCTATTAAAACAGCCCTTATCCAAATGCTCTTTTTTAAGTGTCTATATTGTAAGTTTCCTAAATTTTAATCCTTCCTGAATAAGTGTGGGCATGTTAGATTATACAAATGTTATTATGCAAGTTATTTTAACTGAAATCACTGCCCTCCATCAGCGTGGCTCATCAATGGCCCATCAATATTTTAGTCAGAGATGTTGCATCTAAAAAATAGATCAAAATCTTGTAGCCTAGTTGGTCTGAGTAAATTGTGTTTGACTCTGTGATTCAAAATTTGAAATTCTTATCTTAACAGAAATTTCAATAGCCAAGACGGATCCATGGACATAGGTCATAGTCAGAGGTGGCTGGAGGATGAGGTGCCGGCTAAGAAACCAAGAGTAAGCCCATTTTGAACATATAAAAGATGAGAAATCTGAAGAAAATGTAGAGAACGAGATCATAAAATGATGCTGTTCTCCAGACCGAGGACAAGCCATTGCTGCCCATCCCAATGGATGGATGTATTGACAGAAGGGAGTGGACCCTGCAGCATCGCAAGGCTGCGGACATAACACTCACCCCTCCACAAGCTGACCTGGAGACTGATTGCTTGGATGTGAATGTCAAAGGGCCTGGTGAGTGTGATGTTTCCTTTTGGCCCCATCTGGCTATTACTTCCACTTGATCCATACCCATATCAACAAAAGAACTGAACAATAGAATGGATAGGATTCCATCATCAATAATGCAACTATATTTGATTAGGAAATATTTTCTCAGTGAAGACAACAACAATTAACTCAAAATGACTCAGAGTCATTGATACAAGATTCTAACTTTTTATACTGGTCTGGTAGCAGAAAGTTACAGGATGTGTGCATTTGTGTGCATGCACAGTTAATTCAGGTAGGAAGATTTTATTGGTTGGAAAATATTTCAGAACACCAGGAATTTCATTTTATTAAGGACTATTTATCTGGAGAAAAAAAAAATCTGTTCAGATTACAGAGTATAACCTCTGTTGCTTACAGCAGTGGTCCCCAACCACTGGGCCGGGGACCAGTACAGGTCCGTGGGTGAATTTGTGCCGGGCCGCAGAGAAATAATCTGTCTATTACTTCCACTTGATCCATACCCATATCAACAAAAGAACTGAACAATAGAATGGATAGGATTCCATCATCAATAATGCAACTATATTTGATTAGGAAATATTTTCTCAGTGAAGACAATAACAATTAACTCAAAATGAGAGTCATTGATACAAGATTCAAACTTTTTATACCGGTCTGGTAGCAGAAAGTTACAGGATGTGTGCATTTGTGTGCATGCACAGTTAATTCAGGTAGGAAGATTTTATTGGTTGGAAAATATTTCAGAACACCAGGAATTTCATTTTATTAAGGACTATTTATCCACCGAAGCTTAACGACCGGTCCATGAAAAAGGTACCAGACATTTAACCAATCCTTGGTGCAAAAAGGTTAGAGAACACTGGAAAAAGCCATAAAGACACTAAAAGTAACCTGGACTTGTCAGAGTGTAACATTTTCATATTACTTATTTCTATTTATTTTTAACAATTTCTTTCAAATGCATGATTTAATCAATACCTGATATGAAAATGTATTGTTATTTATTCTTTTTCCAAAATCAAAGTTGTCTTCTTTTACACAACACTGCCACAATGTCCAGACAGAAAAAGTCCTGTCTTATTTACCAGGCAACTTTCTGTTTTACATTATTACATACATTATCCATACATTATCCAACAGGGTGTTGGGCAAGACTAACTTTAACAACATCTTTGTTACCGAATCTACTTCTTTTTCAGATGGATTCACTCCACTGATGTTGGCCTCACTGCGCAGCGGTGGGGGCCCAGACTGCAGCGTTCATGGAGATGAAGAAGATGAGAGTGGTGGAGATGAACCAGGGCCGAGCATCATTTCGGACCTAATCACTCAAGGGGCTTCGCTTATGGCCCAGACTGACCGTACCGGTGAAACTGCACTCCACCTGGCCGCCCGCTACGCCAGAGCAGACGCTGCTAAGAGACTGCTGGACGCTGGGGCTGATCCTAACGCCCATGACAACATGGGCAGAACTCCTCTGCACGCTGCTGTGGCTGCTGATGCACAGGGAGTTTTCCAAGTAGGAAGACACACCGACTCACTGGACAATAATGAGTTCTGTTGCTCATCTGTGTGAATCATTACCTGTTTGTTTTCTTTCTTAGATTCTGATACGTAATCGCGCAACAGACCTGGATGCCCGGATGAATGACGGCACAACACCCCTGATCCTGGCAGCCAGGCTGGCTGTGGAAGGCATGGTGGAAGAGCTAATCCACTGTCATGCTGACATCAATGCTGTAGATGATCATGGTGAGAAAGTCACATTGTTTATTTTTTGATTTGCTCTGTAGTTATGAATAGATTTTTAAATTTGAATTGTCACCGTTTTTCTCCTTCAACATATTTATTTGTTCTGTTCCTGTCGCGTAAATGTAGGCAAATCTGCTCTGCACTGGGCTGCTGCAGTGAATAATGTGGAAGCCACTCTAGTACTTTTAAAGAATGGAGCCAACCGTGACATGCAAGACAATAAGGTCTGTTTTTCACCTTTTTCTAATGACATTGAATGCTGTTGTGAAAAGATGCTGTGGTGTTTAAATGCTCTGAGCATACATTAAATTATAGAAATATGTATTCCCGAAATGTTCAAATTTTTGACCTTCCCTGGATTTCTGGACTGAAAAAGTGTAATCCTTAGAGCTTTAGTAACGAAATATTTGTACAAACCTTCCTGTCCCTGTGTGCTCCTCAGGAGGAGACTCCACTCTTCCTGGCAGCCAGAGAGGGCAGCTTCAAGGCGGCTCAAGTTCTCCTCGACCACTATGCCAACCGTGACATCACTGACCACTTAGATCGACTGCCCCGTGACACCGCTCAAGAGAGAATGCATCATGACATAGTACGCCTACTGGACCAGTACAATCTGGTCCATAGTCCACACAATGGGCCCAACCATATGGGCGGAGGAGGGAACTCTGTTATGTGCGGAAGCAACGGAGGGGGCTTCATCAACATGCGCCCTGGTCCCCAGGGGAAGAAGAGCAGGAGGGGTGGTGGAGGTGCAAAGGTGGCAGGTATGGGAGGAGGAGCTAAGGAGTTGAAGGACATGAAGGCGAAAAGAAGAAAGAAGCCTGCCGGAGGTGAGGCGCAGGCTGTTAGTGCGGCGGCGGTGGGCGGAGGAAATGGAGGAGGAGGAGTGGGAGGGAGCACAAATGGTGTGAAAGCAGCTGGAGGACTTCCAGAGAGCTCTGTCACCATGTCTCCCGTGGACTCCTTGGAGTCTCCTCACTCATATACAGGTGATGTGTCAAGCACTATCTCCACCACAGCTAACTCCCCTCCACTCCTCAGCAGCCCCACCTCCAGACCGATGTTGCCACCAGTCAGTCACATGCTGGGTCAGCAGCAGGGCTGGGTGGGCATGACCAAACATGGCTACAGCGGCCACATGTTTGGTCTGGTTCCACACCAGATGGCAGCTTCCCATCCAGGGATGGGCCAGCACCATGGCCAGGGTGCCATGATGGCTCCCATGAATACCATGAGCAGAGAGCCATTGCCGCCCATAGTCACCTTCCAGATGATGCCCCCCGCTGGAGGCCAGGCCATGCTGAAGCAGCCGCAGCAAGGGCAGGTACAGGTCACTCAGTCCCAGGGGCAGAGCCACAGTCAGGGTCATCCACACCAGACACCTTCCCGCCTTCACTGTACCCCGGGTGGTATGATGTACCAGATGTCGGAGCAGATGAACATGGCGCACGGTCTCTCGCACTCCCTGCAGCACCCTCACAGCGTCAGCCACGGAGGGATGGAAGGCCAGCCCCGGCCGCTCCCCTCCTACCCACCCATGCAAAGCCCTGTGGATAAGTACCCCACTCCGCCCTCCCAGCACAGTTACGCCACCACTGCCTCAGAGGGCACCACCCCAGGTCATTCTGCCCACCCGCCCAGCGAGCATCCATATCTGACCCCCTCACCAGAGTCCCCGGACCCCTGGTCGTCCTCTTCACCACACTCCAACTCAGACTGGTCAGATGTCACTACCAGCCCCACCCCTTTGGGAAATCCTCACCACGCGTTGCCATCGACACGCCACACACACATTCCAGAGCAGGCGCAGGTGCAGGCGCAGTCGCAGCAGATGCAACAGGCGTCTCAGCAGCCTCAGCTGGGAAACATGCAGGTGTTCTGAAGAAAGCACCAGTGGAAGGACTCTAGTGTTCTCTGTAGACTAAAATAAACACATGCCAGTCTGTCAGTGCTATTGTTCCCTTTATGGTTACTGTGTACGTTCTTTTTATTAATATTATCAATCACCTCTCATTTTATTTTCTTCTCTCTTTTTGCACTTAAAATTGTATATAGTTTCCGAAACATCACTGAGTATTATCAGCTAAATATTCAACATTTTTGATACCAAAATTATTTAGCTAGTTTTCTATCTATAGACTACAATAATTCTTCTCTGAATTCCGGCTGAGCGTCTTCCCCCTTATGTTCTTCGAGTCCGTTGTTTAAGGAAACACAAAGCCTCCATAGAGTGATGTCAGAACAAAAGATCGCCAGACAAACTTGCCGACCAGGTGGTGAATAGCTGATGTTGTACTGTTGCAATGAAGTGCGGTCTTTACGTGTCAGCAGTCGGAGGACGTTGTTTCATATGATGAAATTGTCATTACTAAATTCTTGTTTCAACAATTTGCTCTAAGTTTTTAAATAGATGGGTCACAGTTGGTTCTACAGGATACTGTTATCATGATAAAAATGTTTCTAAAATGTTTTTCTATGTCAAAGGGCTGTTTTGGGTACAAACATTTTTATACGTTGTGAAACAAAGTTCAAAACTTTATCAAGATTCAGGTGAGCGCCATTTTTATAATCAAATAAATGTATGTTGTCATACATTTTATCAATGTACTTGATTTTGTCCTGATGGTAAAAGGGTGTAGAGAATGTCAGACATAGAAAGACATTTTAATGTTAACACTTTTTCACCACAGTTTGAACACAGTTTTTGATACAGCTGAAAAGAGATTTGAAAACCATTTTTTTCTAAAAACACAATGTTTAAGGATGTGCTTTAATTTTGTCACACTCATTTTTACTTGTGCCATGTAACGTTTGTTGTACATAGACTTTTTTTATATATAAATAAATCCCGTTGGCACTTCAGTGATTCTGAATGTTACAGAGAGGTGAATGTTTTTACTTCCTCTTTTATTAATCCTTCCTGTTACAAATCCATTCATCCCGTTCTCTTTTGCTTTACTACAATCAGTGCACTTTGAAATACGTAGGGTTAATTCCATCCAGGTCTAGAATCAAATAGGTTTTTTCAATCACCCTAAAAAAAAAAGACAATGTTGACCTTGGTGTTGTGCATCTGCTCTCAATGAACAGACAATCATAATTTTGTTCATTTTACTCAAAGAGAAACTGTGTCTCTTGTATTTTAATTCCATTTAGCAATTGTTAAATTTTCATTGATTCTTAAAGGTCTTTTAAGGAAAAGAAATGGAATCTTTGGCGAATGTTCCCGGTGCCTAGCTTTATTCTTTGTAGAATATTATACAGTATGTGCTGAACATTATATTGTCAGTCAACATATTTCAAGAGTTGAGTTTCACAGTTGTCTTACTTTTTATCAAGATAAGTGTCCTTTCTGTATATACATTGTTTTTGTTTTTTTACTGTTCTATTCTCTGTAACCAAATAGCCAATAATATACATGCCATATGAAGTAGTTGTTACCACGTTTGTATAAGGTAGGAAAAAGAGTTGTCTGTTTAAAACAATGATCAACCAAAAATGTTCTTACTGAAATAAAACAGATCTTCATAGGTTTTGGACTGGTGTCTTCTTGTACTGCATATGGATTTCAATGACAAAAACATTGGATAGTTTATATTTGAACCTTTATTTAATTAGGTACTATCTTTGAGTGTCGATGCTGAAACAGTGAAGGCGAAATAGAAATAGTTCACCCACATTCTTCTCAACTGGACCTCATGTAATGTGCTTCCTGTCCTCCAGGGGCATCAGATCTCTTCTTCCACGATAACGCAACGAAGAAGAGTTGTGTACACGGAAATGATTCGGAGCTGTAGGCGTCTCGGGCTGCGCTTTATGCTGCTGTCGCAATTGTCGCCTTTATTTGTGTCTGTTCTTAATTAGACTTTCTCCTCCTACAGCAGAGTCACTCAGACCGTAATGGCGGCGGCGGCGGATGTTGCTAAAAACCGCCCGAGTCTGACAAGGAGCAGGTATTAACGCACTTGTGGGTCACAGTCCCACCACAGTTGCTTAGTAAGTGAGGGGTCAATGGAGACTAAGGGCTAAAGAGCAGCTGTTTTGACAGCTGTGTGAAGACATCTGTACCTGGACTCAGTCAGAGGCTGAGGGAATCTGTTAAAACATAAAGACGTCGACTTAAAACCACAGCGAGGGCTTTTATTTTGACATATTTTGCATCTGTCAACCTGCTCTGAAGGCTTTCGTCAAAGAGAAGGACGTCAAGGTAACACCTCCTTACTTTCTTTTTCGTTTATACCACACTGAGGTATTGCGATGTTAAGTTTGATGGCGGGAGATTGCGACCCTCCTTCGCCAGTGGGTGAAAGGTGGGGTTGACATGATTTATACAGTTATTAAACAGAGCTCTTATTTTTCTATCTTCTCTATTTACAAACTTGGACATGAAGTAGCACTAAAAGCAGATAATGAAGTATTTAACTTTAATCTCGAAGTAACATTCGAGATTACAGTGAAAATCATTACTTTTGTATCTTCTAATGTCTGTACAGGTCCCTAAAATATATAAAGAACTTCACATTAAGACTGTCAGTGTGTCTAACAGAATGTGGCCCTCAGGGATAGTTGTTTAGAATAAAAGTCATTCACTGTGTGTGACTGAGAGGAGGAGAAAGTACCGTAAACTGTCAGATTAACTTTGCATTTATTTCCTGCTCATCTCTTATTCATGTTTGGATTTTTGGGGGGCATTGGTGGCCTAGGAACCGGATTAGGGTCCTGAGGGTTCCAGGTGCGAATCCACCAATTGTTACGTTACCACTAAGGTCCACTGAGCATGGCACAGTCCCCACTAACTGCTTTCCGGGTGCTCAAAGCTGCCCACTGTTCACTTTGGTGATGGGTTAAATACACAAGTCAAATTACGTTGTTGGGCAGTGGAGTGAATCGTAATGTCACAATGAAAAGGAGTTTGATTTCCTTAATTATGTTTAAAATCCAAACATATTTGTCTTTGTCATATTTTTTCTTTTCAGCTTTGCACCATCGAGTGACCATGGCCGTCCCTCCTTTGAAGTACCTGTCTCTGGGCGTGCTAGTGTTGCAGACCACTTCACTGGTGCTCACCATGAGGTATTCACGGACACTGAAGACTGACGGCCCCCGCTATCTAGCATCATCAGCAGTGGTAGTAGCTGAGGGCCTGAAGATCTTAGCCTGTGTGATGCTCGTCTTTAAGGAACACAGTAAGTGCCTGTTGGATGGTCCTGTGCAGTCGAAACACACACACGTGTGTGCTTATATTGCATACAACACTGTAATTATATATAAAATAGCACTAAATGACATTGATCAAAACTGATCATAAAAATAGATAAACCATCAAATTAATATTTAGTGGTTCTGCCGTTAGCAATTGATTGAATGTGTTGAACAGTCATTTTTTCCTCTTCCTAATTTTTTTTTGCTTCCCGTGTGTGTTTCCCTGTGCTTTTATGAACTGAGTTGTTTGATTTAGGCAAACCCATGTAAATACACACACACCCTCACACACGGAGAAAACCAGGATGTAGAAAAAAAACAATGTCAATAATACACCAGTGTCCTTCAAGTACAGACCTGGTCCTTCCTCCCTAACATTACACAAATCGTAAACATCCGCCTACCTTGTGGTCAATGCTTTTTTAATTCCACATTCTATTTAACAGTCATATATTTTATACTTTTTCAATGATATATAACGTGTATTTGCTTTTATGTATTTTAAGTATTACAGTGAGATATTTCCTGATCAACAGTTCTTATAATTTTAAAAAGTTTGTAGACACATTGCAGAGGAATGAAGGTCAGTTATAGCAAAACTGAGTATATGTATAAGTGAAAGGGAGAACAGTGGAATGCTGAGGAATCAAGGAGTAGAGTTGGAGATGGTGCAGGAGTTTAGATACTGAGGTTCAACTGTTCAGAGCAGTGGAGACTGTGGAAGAGAGGAGAAGAATAGAGGACAGACAGGATGGAACAACTGGAGAAAAGAGTCAGGAGTGATCTGTGATAGAAGAGAGTCAGCTAAGGTGAAGGGAAAGGTTTACAGGACAGTTGTGAGACCAGCCATGTTGATGATGGATTGGAGACACTAGGAATAGACAGAAGACAGGAGACAGAGCTGGAGGTGGAGGAGTTAAAGATGCTGAGATTCTCTTTAGGAGAGACAAAGATGGACAGGATCATGAATGAGGTGATTAGAGGGACAACACAGACAGGAAGGTTTGGAGAAAAAGCTAGAGAAGACAGATTGAGATGGTTTGGACATGTTCAGAGGAGGGACAGTGGATACATTGGGAGGAGAATGATCCTAGAGATAAAGCTACCAGGTAGGAGACAAAGAGGAAGGAGAAAGGAGACAAAAAAAAAGAATAACTAAACTAATATAATACGTTGTTTATATATTACCATTTACAATGTGACAAATGTATTTAAAATATTCATGTTAAGATCTTTCTGTGATATGTACGTAGAACAAGTTGTGGGACTTGTATGTAGATAATTTTCTAACTTTTATCATTGTTTGATTGATTTAACTTGTTTTGTTCAACAGAATACAGTATGAGAGCCCTGAACAGCATCTTGCGTCAGGAGATTATCCAGAAACCCATAGACACACTGAAACTGGCGATCCCCTCTGGGATCTACACCCTGCAGAACAACCTGTTATACGTCGCCCTGTCCAACCTGGATGCAGCCACTTACCAGGTGGGGAAGTCAGTCTGGTTGGAAAAGAACAAGGCAGGAAATGGAGTCAGTGGGTTTTTTTTATGTGTTATATGAATTGTTCTTCCTGCACTGCTATCAACAGGTGACTTACCAGTTGAAGATTCTGACGACGGCTCTTTTTTCGGTGTCTATGCTGGGACGCAGGCTGGGCGTCTACCAGTGGCTGTCTCTGCTCATCCTCATGGCTGGAGTGACTCTGGTTCAGGTCTGGTGCAGATTTTTCTATGAGTTAAAATGCAAAAACACTGCCACGACACAGACAAGACTTTCCACAGTGAGAGCGGAGTCTCGTATGTTACAGTATACAAAACATACATGAGAAAATATTTAAAACATCTGAATAGACATGGTGTGAACAGTTCTTCCAGCACATTGGATTGAAAACTGCCTTGACAGGATGTAATTATCTTTATCAAATATTGGCCTTACAATCAGGTCATAGGTTTTGTTGAACAATACAAAGCACACAATTAAAAATAACTTTGTTGTTTGATCTTTTTATTGTATTTTAACAGACAGTAACAATATACAAACAACCGAATATACAAACAATCGAAAACACAAGGTATTATTTGTATTGGTTGTGCAAATTAATCATTTTGGATTTGGATACACGATGTGTACACGAGTACAGCGGTCCAAAAAGCCACAATCGAATGGTATTGGAGTAAAACGATCCGATGGTTCAGACTTTTGTTTCCTGCTCCATGACTCCGCCCACGGCAGCGGCGAGCCAATAGACACATATACATCTATTCACACGGCCTATGGAGTTTGTTTATGGAATAAACCAAACTAAAACAAAAAAGAGTGGCAGCTGTATAGTGTTGTTGAAAGTGGAGTTGCAATTTTTTATTCGAAATTCAAAAAAATAATCGAACTGGACCGAATCGGATCGAACTGGATCGATAGTTTAATATTTTTTTACGTATTGTTCCTGAATCAGCTCGTAGCCTGTAAATCGAGATATGAATCGGATCGTTATGTGAGTGAATCATCCCACCCCTACTAAGCAGGTAACAGAGCAAACCCGTAACAGTCCCTGTATATACCGTACAGGGACTGTATTAATAAAAGAAAGAAGATTCAGCAGTCACAGGTACCAGAGGGACTGCAAACAGATGTCAGTGCAAAACTACAGACATAGTTTTAGTAAAAAGAGACATTATTGTCTACCATAAATGCCTAAACCTAAAGAAAGACAAAAAGTCACAGTTTATAAATGCGGGTTAAAGTGGCTGAAGTGTAAATAATTTTAACATTTACAACATTTCTCCTGTCTTAAAATGGCAAAGTGGCATTACACAAAAATAAACCATAATCTTAGGCAGAGATACCAGAGATAATAGTGATTATTGTGGTTTTAGGTAGGACAAGGGTGTGTTAGCCCTTCGCAGGTCGGTCTGTGTGGTCAGTTTTGCCGGTCCGTATGGCCCAGGGAACAAAACTGCTTGTCAGTCTGGTGCTATGGGACTTGACTGACCTGTAGCGTCTTCCGGATGGGACAAGGACAAACAGGGAGTGAGCTGGGAGTGTGGAGTCTTCTGTTTCTGAGGCAGCAGGTTGTAGAGATTCGTTCCAGGGTGGGCAGGGGGCAGCCAATGATTTTTTGGACAGTGTTTTGGACACCCTCTGGACGTCCTCTTGTCCTCAGCTGTGGAGCCAGTGTTTCACACACCCTGGTAGTAGGTGAGTACACTCTCCTGCAGTGATTGTAGACCAGCAGCAGTTTTCTGCAGGATGTTGTTTGTGCTTAGGGTGAGCAGGAAGTGAAGCCACTGCTGAGCTTCATCACCAGGGCTTTGACATTGTGAGAACATGTTCTTTATGAGAACTTGTTCTTCGTGTGGTTATTTTTGGTTCTCGACGGACCGGGTTCTTACTTTATACAATCAACAAGATTATCTTTTTTTGTTGTTGTTGTTGTCGTCGTCGGTATGTTTGAGCAGCGCTGGGGAAACTAGATAAGACAGCCAGAAGCAGGCATTATTCAGTCAAACCAGGCGGGCAGGTTCCACTGAGAGTGAAGTTACACATGCAGGAATGTGATTGGTTGATCACACAGCCTCTAATCTGAAACCTCGACAGTTCAGTTTTTTCAGTAGAAAAGACTTCAGTAGTCTTTTCAAACCTGATTACACAACAGTAAGAAAGAGTACAAAAATAATTAAATATGTAAAATATATTTTTATTAATTATGATTTTAATTAGTGCAATTTGAGTGATCCCCCCATAGTTCAGTAATCTTTAGTAGAACAATCTGAATCCTTATTTTCTGTTGATATTTAGAAGTATCTCATCATCTTAGCATAATGTAGAAAATAAATCATTAGGATAGAGTTGTACAGGGAGATTTACACATTGATATATTTTTTGTTTTATTTTAGTTAGTGTTTGTGAGCCCTACTGTGGCGGAAGACATGTACTGCATGCATGTCATCTAACGTCCATCTAAATAAAACTGAAACACTGAAGGAAATTGTTGATGTAAAAATGCATTAATGATTGGACTGTGATCTAAACCTAAATAAAATCAAGGCACTGACGAAAGAAGGAGAGACGGAACGCAAGCTCCTTGTCATGGTGATCCACCAGCAGATTGTCAATAAGGTGCTCTGAGTCCAGAACCACTGGTACTTCCAGTGGGTTCACCATCCACAGATAGGATGACAGAAGTCTGGACAGTCCCAGGCATGGACAAATTGTTGAATCGTGGGTTGAAAAAGGTTAAAGGTTAAAAAAATGGAACAGTGTGTGAACTAAACTAATGACATTTAAAGCCATAAAAAAATCCTAAAGTTCTGTCTGTCTGTCTATCTATCTGTCTGTCTGTCTGTCTGTCTGTCTGTCTGTCCATCCGTCCGTTCATCTATAATATTAATATGAATTGATTGAGACAACTTAGTGTTTGGCGAGCTGGATTTCAATGAGCTGCATCTGAATATATTGAAATACATCCACATATTTAGTTAATTTCAAGTTTTATCTTATTTGATTTTTGAAGATTCTTCTGCTCCAGATCGTCACCTCCATGACTGTTGTGGTGTTGAACCTGTGTTTCTCTCGTTGTCTCTTTAGTGGCCCTCAGACTCCGCTGTAGAACCAGAGAAAGAGTCCCTCTCCGCCGGCTCCCAGTTTGTCGGTTTGACAGCGGTTCTCGTGGCCTGCTGCTCCAGCGGCTTCGCGGGCGTCTACTTTGAGAAGATCCTGAAGGAAAGCAAGCAGAGTGTCTGGGTCCGAAACATCCAGCTGGGTGAGCAGTAACCCCTCAGTTCATTAGAACGTACGCTTGGTAATTGATTCAGCACAACCTTTGTAGTAAGTTCTTCCTGTCTCTGCAGAAAAAGCCAGCTGTGCTTTTTACCCGCGGCTCATATTTGTTAAGATGAATGTTCCTGTCTGTTCTATTTTTATCCTGGTGCATTTGAGGTGACTCTTAGGGCTCCTGGAATCTGCGTCCAAGTTTTTTTTTTGTGTGTTTATTTGTTCTTTCCTCCACTGGGCTCAACATACACAGGAGTGAGTGGTGCAGTCAGGGACAGCCGTCCTCACAACTGTCACCCAAATCACACCGCCCCATAACAAAGGGTTTTAAAGAATGAAAATAATCAGAATAATCCATTTTGTGTTTGATTTTTATTTTTCCCTTTTTCCCTCCAGGGCTGTTTGGTCTCATTTTTGGTTTCATTGGAATGTTGACATACGATGGAGACAGAGTGAAGGAGCATGGGATGTTCCAGGGATATAACACAGTCACATGGACTGTTGTTGCACTGCAAGTATGTCCAATTTTTAATTTGTTTACCTCGTCCTCCCTGAGAAGGGACATTGGAGCGATGGTTCTCAATGTTTTCTTTGGCTCATGAGATTATCAGGACTTGACAATCTGTCACTTTTTGATTGTGTTTTACTGTGCTGTGAATAGAGAGAATGCAGATTTTAGAATGGAATAGAACATAAGTACTTTGTTGATCCCAGGCTGGGAAATTGCAGTGAAACTGCAGCATTAACATTCAGTGAAAATGGGGAACAGTGGAATAATAGGAAAGAAGAAAGGAAACAAGATAGAAAAAGTCATGGAAAAAAATGATTAGACTACTCTTTCTTTAATTTCTTGTCCATTTAAAAGTCTGCTTCCACTTAATCTACATTAATCTGGACAAATATAATAACAACAAAAAAGGCTCATAATTAAGTTTA
>JAFBJS010001645.1:0-16694 GCA_016785265.1 Paraplagusia blochii | reverse complement strand
ATTGCATGGTTTTGTGTTCATTGTTTCCCCCAGGTGATAAACCTTTAGTGGAACAAGGCATTAAGATGAACAAGGAATTGAAGAAAACAGCAGAGTGGTCTAATCATCTTTTCATGACTGTATGTGTATAGGCTGACAACATACTGTTGGTAAAGAGAATTGGGTGAATGAGTCAACATGGAGGTTCCAGATGAACAATAAATATTTACACAGGCTGTGTTGCTGTAGAGAAAAGGAGAGATACAACTGTAGTGGTAGCTGCCATTCAGTTGGCTCCAGCTGAGAACTTTCTGAAATAATTGTTAAAATGTCCTTTTTTTTCTCTATTTTTTAATTAACTGAATGTTATGCAACCACACGTTGGGTCACAACCCAAAGGTTGAAGCTTGTTCTTCTTTGATTTTAATATTTTCATGTCTTTTATTCTTTTGGATTTTTTATTTACTCCTTTTATCAAGTTCAGTTTCCTGTTTTTTGCTGCTTTATTTTGACTTTTTCGTTCGTTTTTTAATTCTCTCTGCATCATACAGTTTCTATTGGGTCCACAGCCGATGGACCAGGGAATTGTATTGACTTTGACAAAGACATCTGCTTTATTTATACACGCTGTACATGTAGCCGCGACCACTGCTGAACCTGTGTACAGCACTAATGGAGTTAGTCTGATGAGCAGACAGACGCAGCACATCAGGCCTTTTGACCATCTGCGTTTCTGTGTTTGTTGCTTCCCCAGGCGCTGGGTGGTCTGGTCATAGCAGCGGTCATCAAGTATGCAGACAACATCCTCAAGGGCTTTGCTACGTCACTCTCCATCATCCTGTCCACGATCATATCCTACTTGTGGCTGCAGGACTTTGATCCCACCGGGTATAGGAAGCTGTTTCTCTGCCTGTGTCTGTCTTCTCTAGTCCAATATCATTTGTGTTTTTTATTTGTCCTCACACTGACAGGACTGTCCACTCTCTCTCTCTTTTTCAGTGTTTTCTTCATGGGAGCCATTCTGGTCATCGGTGCGACGTTCTTGTACGGTTATGAAGGCAAGCCGTCCCCCAATGTCAGTAGGGCGTAAGACTGTTCTCAGCAGCAGGAGGTGGAAAAGTTGAAGCGTGAAGATGAGGATGAATAGAAGAAGGAAGACGGTAATTAAAAAAAATAAATGAATAATGAATGAGTTCTTTAATCAAGTTTGCAATAAAGGGGGGGGACACAGACTTTGGACAAACACTGCTCTGTGCGACATCCCGAGCACCAAAAGTGCCTCAGCTGAGAAGTGAGTCCAGCTGGAGAAGAAACACGATGAACCAGAAATGAATGTTTTTCTTCCTTGTCCTGTCGTCGTCACTGTAAAGGTACCGCTGTGGAGCTGAAGGACACTTAGCACATTTCAATATTAGCCTGTTGACTGCCAATCACTGTCCACCTTAACCCAGGAGGATTTTCTAGTAGTAAAACATCAGTGGGAATGATGTCAGATCCTCAAGTTGAGCTGTTTCACATTAGTTTCTGCGAAAAAAACATCGTCTTTGAAATGTGAAATCTCGTTGCTGAGTCCACGGCAAAGAGTCAGGGTTGGATTCTGAGAAGTCTCTTCGTAGACAGTTCACACCCTCAGATCTCATGTTGTCTAATGTATGTCTCCTTTTGCCTTTTCCTTCAGTTATTTTTAGATTTTTTTTTTCTGTTGCCTGGCAACGTTAAGGCACTGGGTAGTCTTTGATAAAGTTAAGAGATTACGATGAGGCCGTTTGTAATCTGGCTGGATGAACCATATGATACGAGAACATATTTGTCAAATTAGAAAAGAGGGATCATTGTGCTGTACCGGAAAGGAACTATTTATTTAGTTTCAAAACTCTATTTGTCTCGTATTTCATGCCAGTAACGTTGATGTAAATATTAGTACGATTAAATAAAAAAAAAAAGTAAATAATTAATAGATTTTTAATTGTGTACAACACATTTTTATTCACTAATTTGAAGCCACTGATTTTTAAATATTGAAAATATTAGTTTTGATGGAAAAAGAAACAAGTGATGATAATATCTTTGTTGTCAAATGTATTGATGTCAGCTGGGATCTGATCTGCCTGAAACGACTCACATTGATCGGAGATTCATTATTATTCCCTGTTTTCTTTGATGCTACATTTTTATTTTTTTGTTCCGAGGCGGGGAGGGTTTAATTATTTCCATGATTATTTGAAAAGCAGATTCAAATCTTTTATTAAAGAAAAAAATTTGATTTAACTTTTGTTTGTTGAGGTTTTTGTCTTTAAATGTTTAAAGTCATGTTAAACAGGACAAGAAGTTAAAAAAAAATAAAACATACGGTGGTGCAAGTGAGTTAGGAAACTCCTAAGTCAATATTCCATGGACTTTGTTTAATTCACATAAATGCAGTAAAAATGTACCACGTCCAGACGGCAACAAATCATTTCACACACAAACCTTTTTTATTTTTATTTTTCATTTCTTTAATGAATTTAAAACACTGCATGCAAATGCTAGACAGTCTGAGAGAGAGGGCTGTAACACTGGGGAGATTCATCGTCTGCATACTGTTATAGAGGTTCAGTTTTTATCAATCGCTAAATTATTCCATAGTCAGTTAGTGTAGAAAAACAAGATGATCTGTCGAGTATCATTCAATTCAAGTTTTCCAATAATTTTGTGCCATAACAAAAAAGAAAAAAAAAATCAGGCTCTTGAACAGATTCAAGTACAAATGGGTCGACATTAACACTGATGGTGAAATGTTTCTGCTCCACTTTATAAAAGTCTCAGTCGTATGAATAACAAAATGCCAACTGCTAATATTCGTCCTCTGTTTATGGTTAAGGTGCAAGTGTAGATTGTCACATTCCTTAAAACTGTGTTGTTAATACACTCAGCACAAGGTGAAAATATCAAACGTTCATGCGGCGCCGAACAGCTCTGTAGTCATCATGGCTCTGGTGTTGACGTGTGTATGTCTGTATGTGTTTAGAGTGAAGGCTTGTTTGGTTTTTCCAAGAGTAGTGGTTACGTCCTCCGTCTCTCGTCATCTCTGTCTGGTCAAGACCAGCGTCAGCATCATGTCCTGTGTCCCAGTGTACCCACAGAAATACATGACACTAACATTTACTCTCAGAATTAGCTTTAGGATTAAAAAAAAAAAAATTCAAAACTCTTTTATGAAAAGTCATAAACAAGGAGAAAGACTAAACTGTGTAAACCTCAAAACTGCACCGATCCTTAAAGGGTGATTTCAACTGAATACTTTCCCGTTTACTTCAAGTTCTACCTGTGTATAAAAAGTTTAATTTTGTTTATCGTCCACTTCAACCATTTCCCCAGAGAGAGTAAATGAATTTTAGACGTCAAATAAACCTTCCCGTGGATTCTTGCTCCTCCTGGACAGATATATTGTGGATCATTTTTCCAGTCTAGCATAAAGGCTTTGAGCCAACGTCTGTCCGTCAGATGGTTGGTTAGAGATGTCAACCACTGCTCTCAGGTCTGAACAAACATCTAAATGGTTCCCAGATGAAGAATCTTAATCAGAATCTCAGCCTCTGACTCTTTCTTCACAGGCCTTTTTCTTCGGCCTTTAACTAGGACGTTTGGTACAAATAATGATGTCACCAGCTGAATAAACCATCCTTATATTAATCAAATACCCATTTATCAAATAGTTTGAAAATACCTTTGTTCTACAAACAAATAACATCACCTTCCAGTGTGAAAAGAAGCAAAGACAAAAGTCTTCAGTCACATTTAGCCACTAGAGGGTGACTCTTTCAAAAGGGAACATTTCTTACTTTAATAATAACCTCAGTGAATATTTTCCAGGCAGTTTATGTTCTGGGTCACCACTTTCACAAATTGATGCCTGGCACACGCACGGGTTGGATCAGAGTCTTTATGAAAAGGTCTTATTAGCCACCAAATGGACAATGAAGGGTCTTGGCTCACTGCTTCCTCAAACAATGATTCTCAGAGAAGTTGGCTCTGGTCTGGGATTGTTATTATATGAGATCATGTGTAATATTTAAGGAGTTTGAAGAAAAACTGCTGCTTAACATGTGCAACCTCTTAGTCCTGAACCGGTGCTGCATGAGAAACAGCCAGACCCCCACTGTGGACATCACCAAGTCAATTCAGCATATATTTAGATTGGATATTTTGCTGTTCATTGTGGCACAAAAATGCTTCAAATCAAATAAAGGGGGCGCCTTTTCATGCAGAAATGACAGGTCATCTTTGCAGTAAAATATTGAAATTATTTTGAACAAATATAACAAAGTTATTCAGTGAAACGCTGCAGTTCTTTCCCTGACCTGTTTTGTGGTCATTAAAGGTTAAATTGCGTTAGTGTAATGCAAAACAGGTTTGTACCTGGGATTCATAACGCTCTCTCTTACTGACATTGGAGATTTTTTTTTTCCCCCCAAACAGAAAGTCAGTCCAGCCAAGTGTCAGGATGTATCCTTCATACTCAAAGACTCTATTTCATCTTTTTCTATCTATTTCAAAGATATCCTATAGATCAGGGGTCTCAAACTTGTGGCCCGTGGGCCTTTGTGGTTCGTGGAACGATATTTTGCGGCCCCCAACTTGATGTGAAAGTTGAATTTATAATCATATTTTATACATTTGTTTGACATTTTATGGTAAATCCTGTAGTTCTCAAAACCATGAACCACAGTCTGACGCGACCCTTCGGTGAAATGATAGTGCGGTTGGTGGCCCTCAACTTATTTGAGTTTGAGACCCCTGATGTAGATGTTAAAAGGCTAACTGTGGCATGGTAGAAATGTGACTGAGTTGAGTTCTTTTATTCTTTTTAACTCTCTTCTTATCTCTCTTTACACATAGTTAATGCCATAAAACAAACAGTAATTTCAAGTGTAAACAAACAAAGAGACAAACTTGTTTTTTCATCACACTGGAGAAAGAAAGAGGTGAACAGGAAAAGAGGCTGTCATCGGTGCAGGCATCATCGGCTTTCAGAAGGCAGGGTGAGAGAAGTGAGAAAAGGAAAGTTCATGTTGCTGAAGCTGCTTCAGTTCTGATATGTAAATAAAAGTAAACAGAGGAATCGTGAACAGTGTGTCGATAATCTCAGACTCGCATCCAAACACGAACGTACTGTACATTCACGGAGCACTGTCGCTGACAACAGTGCCAGAAATACAAACATTCAATATTTCTAATGATGGTAAAGTATATTTTATGTATAATCTTCGAGCGAGGGTTTTCTTTGTGTGGTTGTGGTGCGTTAATGTGACGTCATGTGAACCTGAAAATGTATGAACATGTAACAAGTTATCTGCTAATGTACGATGTAGACCAGACATGAGGAAACTTTTTGACTTCTGGGTCAGATCAGATCTGACCCAGTGTCGTTTTCAAAATATTGGTCAGAATCAAATAGATGCAACAAGATGAATGTAAAATTCTAAAATCTTTTTATCGGGGAAATTGCAGGCATTGGGAGGAAAACACAGATATATAATGATATTATAAATAGTGGTGTAGTCTACTTTGGACATGTTTGGTGGACCAGTATATGGCCAAACGGTCTGCACTGGCCCCCGGACCATAGTTTGTCTTCCAAGGACTGATGGTCTGACTGAAATGGTTGTTCCATTTCAAAGGAAATCTATAACAAAACTCTTACATCTCATATCAGTTTGCAGAGTCAGTTTCCATCTACCAGGAACTTCAGACTGGATTTAGTTTTCAGTTAGAACCTGATCACTATTAAATTATGGAGTAAATTGAGTAATTGAATTATGATCCCATTTAGTGGAAAATAGAGCTTGGCTTTAGACAAATACACTCAGAGACGGATCCAGCTGTGAACAACAAATATTGTCCATCCTCACACTGTTTCTGCCGATTTTTAATGATACTATGGATGATTATGGAGAATAGCATCACATGAAACTCCAGACAGGGTTGAGTTGTTTCTCAGGAAAATGAATGGAGTCGTTTTCATCTCCATTCCCATGAAACTGCAGATCTTCTGCTTCTCTGCACACTCTGTTTCTGGCTGCCTGAGTTTACTGCAGCCATAGATCATAACCAGATGGTCCGGCCCATTCCTCATACCAGTCTAAGTATCAACAGACAGTCTCCTAGCTGTGTGTGTTTTCTTGATTTGTTGCTCTGAGCATCAGTGCCACAACACAGAAGCTGTGTAACCATGTGTAAGATTAGATTTGTACGCTATATTTCATAACGGTCTGTGAGATCAGTAAACTTCCCGAGACACTTCAAAGTGGCAAGTTCTTAGAACGTCGCCTTTTGTCTCTATTTCTCATGAAATGTGGAGCAAGCGTTCGCTCTGAGCTTTTTTGTTGTTGAACATATGAAATGCTGTGACTGAAAACCTGTGATGTCTCTACGGACAACAACCATTTAGAAACCAGTTCCAACCAATGATAATAGGTTTTGCTGTTGTTAGATTAAAAAGTAATATTGGGTCAGAAAATGTTTTCTTTTATTTAAAGTGAATAATGGCTTTTACTTCTACCTACTGTCCCTGTCTCTGTCATCTGTGCGGAATTCCAGTGTTTACATCAAGGATAAGATCAAATCCTGGTTAAGTTAGTAGTGATAGTGAGTTGCAATATGATTTGGGTGACAGTCGTGGAGACTAAAGCCCCCAAGACTGGGTATCGGATAGTGAAAATGAAGGGATGGCCATGGGAATAACACGAGTTTGAGTTATGTTGTGTGCAAGATGTCTGCAACCATGTTTATGCAGCTTCGTCCTCAAACTACGGGATCTTAAGTTCCTAAAATAGAAAAATTACTTTACTCTCATGGTAAAAAGTTTGTTGCCAAAAATCCTGTCCGATCGTTATGGCAACGCTTTATACATATTGACTAATGTTATGGCTAATGCTGCTTAGACTAAATCGAGGGCAGGGCTCTAAACCGGTTCAAAGATTGGAAACAAAAAACGGCAACAAAAACATTGGTCCTCAACAGAAAGGCCTATTTAAAAATAATCGAACTGGTTCATACCGGTTTATTTTGTTCTTTATGAATCTTGCATAGTCCACAATCAATGTCATTCGTTTACAAAATGTTTACAGTAGTCAGGGCTTTGACCCACATTTTTTTTGCCAATCAGCTTGGAACAAAAACTATATCTTAACGTTTCTGGTTCTAGGTTCCACCAAGACAGTGACGCTCCTGAACCAGTTAGAACTAAAAAATTAGTTACTTTATTCCAGACTACACAGCATTTTTAAAGAACTAAATACAACCAGTATTAATCAGTTACCCTTCGATAAGCGTTTCTATTCCAGACCAAAAAGTTTCAGGTTTTTACTTTTACTTTAAACTGGTTTGATGCCCTGATTGAGGGAAAACTTTACTGTTGTCAGTTTGGTCGTGGTAATTCTTGGTCAGTCATGTTACCAGAATCACCAATTTTTGTTTGGCCTAACGAGTAAAAATGCACTTCTTCTGTAGATGATTGGTTGATTTGTCCATTTTTTTGGGGCAGACTACAGTTACTGTTCTTTGTAATACTTTGTATTCGACATACAAGTGTTCAATTTTGAATAAAAATTTACTTTAGTTTGTTTGTTGTTGTTAGTTTGTTTTCAATCTTTGTATAGCTTCCTGCTGCAGTGTTTTTTTGTTTGGCTTCAGTAAACACCCATTGAAAAGGACTGCACTTCATGGCAACCACTAAGAAGAACAGCAGTGAGTTTCCTTAAATAACCTACGGTCGTCTGTGTTTTAGTAACGGGCAAAACAGGAGAAAACACAGCAGAGGGCAGCAAATGTGCACTACACTGTTAACGTCCCATTAACAGTGACTGGGGACTGATTGTGATTCTGTCCTCTGATCAAATGGGATTCATGCATAAGATAGTGTAAAATCCAAATACACAAACTCACTCACACACACACACACTCACACACACCAACCCCCTACACTGTAATCTCTGTCAGCTCTGACTGCATGCAGCAGGACGTGTCTCCTCTGTGGACCCTGCTGACACAAAAACACACCGTCTCCTTGGGTTGACTCTTACACAGCAGTTTGCTGCTCAGAGTGAAAACAGGACAAGATGATGTCATTGTTTAGGCTAAAAAACCCTTTGTAGACGTTAAACTTGTCCTATAGTCGGGCTTGAGTCATTGTTTCTCTCTCCGTCTGTAGCTACGGCACAGGATGACGTACCTTCCCAGCGCTCTTAGCGTATTTTTGTAAGGTACACAATGCTCCGCTCAGTTGTGCTGATGCTGGATTAAAAAGGCTGATCAGCCAGCAGCTCTGAAGCACCTGGAGCAGAGGCAGACATACTTTCTGGCTGGTCGAAGGCAGCAGTGGGGAATTAAGGCAGCCGTCCCCCCCAGGATGATGAATAAACTCTCACAAACCCCTTAAAGATGCTGTTGACAGTGAACACACCCTCCTGACAGAGTGCTTCTGTCCCCTGGTCACCTCAGGTCAATTGTCTCACAGCTTTACTTAGGTGGTATGACCACGAGAGGCGGCCCTCTCCTGGGCCTCCACATCAGAACCTGGGCGTCATTGGCATTGGGCCGCTCCATGGCGTTCGCAGGGATGGGCTCCATGCGGGTCAGCACTCTGGGCTGGTCCTGGTGTAGCCGGCCCATTAGCCGCGCCCTGGTGCCCAGAGGCAGAGAAGGATCCACCGCGATGTCAACCCTCATCCTCCACTTGATGGTGTGGAGCAGAATCTTTTCCCTGGATGCCGTGTTCAGGGCCACGAGCCACGTGGTGAAGCTCTGGTCCCGCTTGATGTTCGTTAGCAAGGGTGTGTTGGATTCGCTGACGGGCACAGCCCAGGTGACGCTGGGGTAGAAGTTGTCGTTCATGCTGACAATGAAGCGAGAAGACTTGGAGGTTGGACCCACTATGGTGACGGTCTCTGTCGTGTTTCCGTACCAGGGGTAGCTCACGCCGTCCGAGTCACTGATGGCTCGCACCAAACCCTCCCTCAGCTGAGGCAGCTCCCAGCTCGACCTGCAGCGAGGATAAAAAAACACATCTTAGGAGGAAATGAAGGAAAGAAGGAAGGAAATCCAACTCCTGGTCATTGTGAGTCACACCACTGCACACAAGAAAATGTGACCTCTGTATTTAACCCACCACCAACGTGAATGGTGGACAGCTTTGAGGGAGCAGTGAGTGGGGACGGTGCCATGCTCAGTGGACCTCAGTTGGTGGATTCAACCCGGAAACCCTTTGGACCCAAAGCCACCACATTTTACCCATTTAAGTGTTAGTTCCATTCCTGCTATATCTTATATATTGTTTTATTCACTGTTTGTTTATGTGCTATCACGAGTAATAAACAAAAATATCCACAAGCGTGTATAAAAAGGTGTAGTGTACTCATCTACAGACGTTTTACTTGGAACTTCAAACCCAAACAAAACATTCAATCACATGCTTTCGGTTGATTTAAAGACAGATAAAACTTTAATGATTTTGAGAGGAATGACCTGTGATTTATGGACACTATGGGTGACACTTATCGAGGTTAGGGTTGGTGTTCAATACAGTGATCATATGTATGTATATGTAGAATATGTATATGAAGTATATATCTTTTAATTATTATTATTATTTTCGTTTATATTAATTCTTTACAAAGCCTGTAGAGGGCATCCTAGAGAAGGAAATATGGCAAAAAACTACAGGGTACTTCTTGCAGCATTCTATGTGTTAGTCACAATAATTTTTTGCAACAAGAGCAGGTGTAAGCCTTTTTTTTTCTCTAAGCCTCGGCTAAGAAATCCATTCATCTTTACCTGCTTATGAATAAGCAGGTTGCAGTGCTGCAGTCTCCATGACCACCACCCAAATCTCACTGCACCAACCCCTCATGAACCTTCCTGCAGGTTGTGAGCCCACTGGAAGTCAACCATCCTAACTGGGATTCAAACCTGCCCAGGAAGTGAACCTTCCACACAAAAAGTTAAACTGTCAGGGTGACAAAATTAGTGACCATAGAGATTCAAACCTTCAACATCAGCATTGTGGCCAACATTTAAACCAGGCTCTTGGGAGGCAGAGTTCAATTCTTCTTCAGTGACCCCACTAAAGCTCTTTTTTTCCCTTAAAAAAATAAAGGCTACAGAAACTTGTCCAGTTTATAAGCTATCTTGGCAAACTGAGGCCCGGGGACCTGATCTGGTCCGCCAAACATGTCCACATTATACTATTTATTCTCATTATTATTATTATGCTTCCTCCCCTTGGAATGCCAGGATTTCCTAATAAATAGTGTAGAAAAGATATAAAGCATTTTAGAATTTTAGCCTTTATTTTATCTTTTTTCACATCACAGAAATGCTCCATCTCTGCTCCTGCCTCAAGTTCTAGTACCCACCTTGGCCTGGGAGTCAGAATATTTGCCCCATCTGCTTTTTCAGGTCATCATCACTGTCTCAGAGTCATTCAATCCCTGACTTTATTGCTTGCTCACTATCATCTCAAATCCCAATATCTTCACAATATCTGACTTGTGTTCAGCCTCCAGTTTTTCTGAAATGACAGTTTCCAAACCAAATGACAAAGTCGTTTTTATCTCCAGCATCACAGGCCTATTATACAGGGAGCCCAAGAAAACACTTTTTTTTTTGATAACAAAAAAGAAAATCAGCGTTTGGCATAAAATGCCTGTCATTATCAGTGTCAGCCAGTTTGGGAGATGATGAAAACAGTCTGTTACTCATGTCTGAAGATGGCATTTTCATGTTTATATTCATGAGTCTTTCAAAGTTGTCATTCCAGACCAGAGCTGGCATTGAATGATGGTGCAGACTGTGTTTTAGTCAACACTAGTGTTCAACCTGAGGCTCCGTCAGCTCTATCTGCTCTGCTCTCATGGTCAGCCTGATGAAGAGCAACACAACCTCGGGTCTCTGCTCTCACCCTCGTACGCCCACACTCCAAACCCAGAGGGATCAAACATCCCCCCTCCGTGCCTGGTGGGGCTGTGGGGGAGGACACTGTCTCTGTGGGCACAATTTGCGTCTGAGAGAGAGCAGCAACTGTTGTTAAGCTCTTCTAATAGCAGCTTTCCTATTTAGGTGCCAAAGTCACAGGAACAGAATCTGTTGGTGGGCGTTTGAATGAAGGAGTACAGTTAACCTGCTGTGTGAACAAATGCTCAATCATCTTTGCCTCACCTTTTTCACAGCAACCATTTCCAAATGTTGCCACTAGACGCAAAGATCCTATTAACAGTCCACTAAGTCAGAGTCGTTACAAATGTCAGCGTCTTCAGACTGAAGGTGTTTGGGATAGAACCACCTCAAGCTCTACATACTCTAGGGCCCCGACCTGCAATTTTTTCCCAATGTACGAGGGAAACTAGTGAGTAACGGTTGCTAATCCAAACTCCGCTTCTCTGCCTGATCCTCTGTCTCACTCACTCACTGCACCTTGTTGAGAAACTACAGTACAGTGCAGTAGTTCTCTTCTACTGCACTGTACTCTCTACTCTCTACTACTAATCTACAGTATACTAATCTCTACTACTAAACTCTACTCATCTATGGATAATGCTCCGACCTCGAGGTTCCACTCTACTTGTTAATTAAAAGATAAGGAAAACTGTAACTTTGCACGACTTGAGGGTCAATTATGCTAAAGGTGTCAAAATAAGTCTTCACAAGATGTTTGCAGGTCTACTACTGTCACATATACTGTTTGGTACAGTATAATTTGGGTGGCAGTTGTGGAGATTGCTAACCCAGCAACCAAGTAATGGATAATAGGATGAAGTTGAATGAATGAATGAATGAATGAATGAATGTTCAGTTCTTTCATTCTCAATTTGCTTTAAAAAAAACAAGTAAGCAAGTGGTGAGTTTTAATTAGCATTAGTAAAACAGCAGTGTGCTGGTTTAAAAAAACCTCTCCAAAATATGAACACAGAAGTTTTATCATATTTGAACATATTTTTTTTTATTGCCGAGCCAAAGGCCTTGCAACCCATTGAGAATGGGTTCATGACCCACACATAACGGTCAACGGTCAAAAATCACTGGTGTTGTGTAGTTTAACACAAAGCTTCGTATATGGTTAAAAAAAAACTCAGTATTTTTATAAGTATTAGTATTATTAGTATTTTGAGATGCACGCAAGCCGGCAATCTTGCTTCAAGACAAGGGTAATGACTCAAAATACAAGCTTCCCTCAAAATACAAGCTTCCCTACGCATCTTATATTGTATTTGCATCATCTATGTGATTTCCTCTTCCTTTTGTCTATTATTTCTCATAATAGTGATGAGTAAGTGGGTGGTAAGGATCGCAGTAAAACTCATCATTAAAACCTGTGGCGGTGTGAGGGTCTCTTGGGGCTCCAAGCAAGATATCACTGGGGCTTTCACCCTATCAGTGCATGCAGCAAAAAGAACTGCTCTTTAGCCGGGGCCACCTAGTGGCAGGGCCCTAAGTATCTGCCTGGCTTGCCTGTCCTCAAGTTCCACCCCTGACAAAAACCACATCATATTTTTTTGTCACAGTAGTCCTTTATGCCAAAGTTTAAGTTGTTTGTCTCTACAATTTAAAACGTATTAGCCCCGTTTATTTGAGGACCACAACAAATACATTTTTTTTTTCATTTTTTTAAAAGGGAAAACATGAGTCGTGATTGACTACCTCCAGTTACAAGCTGGGTTATGAAATGGATTTACACTCAGACCTCGAGGTTCCTCTCTTCTTGTTAATTAAAAGATAAGGAATACAGTAATTTTGCCATGGGATTTACACTGAAAGTGTTAAAATTCATCTTCACAAGATGTTCACAGGTCTACCACTGTCATCTGCTGCTGGGATATGGTGCAAATTTAGCAAATATCAGGCTTTTATTTAGTGTAAAACTAACATTTAATTTTCCTTGACATAATTTAGGTGTTCTTTGAGAGTGTTAGCTTTAAAATACATATTTTTAGTTCTCTAGCCATCTTAATGACTAAGTCTTAATAAATTTGAACAAAAACACATCTCATTATCACTGACAATAAACTTTAAACTTAAACCAAGTACTTTAATTCAACTTGGTCAGACTGTTGGGCACATTTATAAACGAATATAACATATTGGATAGCATTATACAGTATGTATCTCTCTCTCTCTTTATATATATATATATATTATATATATATATATATATATAGAGAGAGAGAGAGAGATAATAGTACCTGTAAATAATATTAAATCAAGTGTGTTTCCTAAAAATCAGTGTATTTTGGATGAACTGTATTTTTTTTTCAACATGAATCCAATGTATGTCTTTTCCTACATCCGAATCACACCTTCTCACCCAGCACCTTCATTATTAGACACTGTAGCATCTGTGACCCAGGTGTGACAGAGCTGTCAACTCACATGCCGATGTCTCCATAGGTGTTGTAGAACTCCATCTGGGTGCAGGCTTGGATCCAGCCCACCACCCAGGTCTCATTGCGGGGAATGGGGGGCATCACAATCCGTGCTGCGGCTTTGAAATAGGGCGTCCTGTAGCGCAACACGATGGGCGAGTTCTCCTCGATGACCGTGGGGCAGTGGTCTATGGTGGCCGCCAGGTCGTAGACCACAATGTTCTCACGCTTGATGCGGGACTTGTTACAGGCGATGCTCTGGATGCAGCCCATGTCTGCACGGGTGAGGGCGGTGCAGGTCAGCAGCAGCAGCAGCCGCAGCAGCAGCAGCACCGGCGGCGGGGGCAGCCAGGGGCACAGCTGACCGGGACTAGGACTGGTGCTGAGTTCAGGTGCATCAGATAAGAGTGCGGGCTGAGGCTGAAGCGGTGCCACGGTGCACAATAGCGGCCTGATTCACAAACACAAAAGAGCATCAGAAACCGGCTGCGCTCTGAACAAGTTCCTGTCTGTCGCCTGTTTGGGGGCATCGAGCAGCTGCTGGGGTCTCCGGCTGCTGAACCCTCGGTCCCGGTCTCCCTGAAGGCCGGACTAGAACCTTCCTCAATCGTGTCAATCCAATATATTCCAATAAATATTCCGATTTTAGGGCTGGATGGGTGTTCTCCGTGTTTCTTTCTTGCTCCGCTCCTCCTCCAACCTCAGCCAGTAACCTTTGAGCTTCCTCTTCCTTCCTCGGGCTGTCATGTCACAAGAGCCGCCTGTGTGGCAGTGGACATGGGGGGAACGGCAGCATCGATACCCGGTGTTCGGGCAGCGGTGCTTGTTGTTGATGCGGTAATGGACATGAGATGCTGCTGCTGCTGCTGCTGCTGCTGCGGTGGCAGCCTGAAGCCAGAGGTGTAGCAGTGTCACGGTCCTTCATGCCTGAAGACTGGACGAGAGAGAAAAGCGGATGAAGCAACGTGAACCTGGGAGACAGCGCATCAGTGATGCCGCCGCCGCTGCTGCTGCTGCTGCTGAAAACGGATTCTTCCACCGGATGTAGAGTTGCATGGACACGTTCTGTCAGTGAGTCTACACCGGGAGACAAGTACAGATCAGAGTGGACAGAACCGTCTCACCAGTCAAGACAGGACAAAGATGAAGAGGCTGAGATGATGAACATCAGCAGCATCCTCTCTCCACCTCTCCCTGCTGCTGCTGCTGCTGCTCCCTGTCGCTGTTCACTCTCCGTGGTGCTGAACCCGAGGCTCAACGAGCCAATGAGCGACTCGAGGCGTAGGAGCGCCGGTTACTGCACAGTAGTAGCTGTGTGACACCGAACGACACCCCCACCCACCACTCCTCCACCCATACGGGCTGGAACAATGCTGTCTTAGTCGATGTTCACGGATCTTCATCAGATGAGATCTTCGTTGTGGAGACACTGGCTGTTCGATTCCTTCATGCAGCACAACATGCAACAGGTCTCAGCTCCATCCGAGTTACCTCCTCAAATGACTGTTAATAATCTTTACATCTCTCAGTCCATACATATGAAAACATGACGTCAGGTTTATATATATATATATATTTAATCACCACTGCTTCATACATATATATGTATGTATATATATACATATGTGTGTGTGTGTATATACAGTATAAATGGACACTACAAATATTGTTCTTTGCCTCCTATATCCACTGTCCTTTGTGAATATATATATATATATATATATGTTTCAGAATTTTTGTGTAGGTGAGGGTGTCAAAGTTATTTATTACAGTTTATCAACATAATATACCATGACATGATGTATAGAAAAATATAACCATTCACAATGATCCATGATTACAAAGAAAAGTTCTATTCCCTCTTTAATGTTCTTGCTCTAGACCAGGGATGAGCAAACTAAGGCCCGGGGGCCAGATGTGGCACGTTGAGCCTTTTATTGCGGCCCGCCACCCCTGTCCAAATTAAATAATTTACATTAGAATTATACATCTGCCTTTTGCCTGCAATGCCTGCATTTCCCCAGTAGATGACATCATAAAGGCTATTAAAAACATAGTATTTGGGATTTTTTACATGACTTTTCTTCTTCTTCTTCTCCTTTCGGCTTATACCTTTACATGCCGTTTATCTTAGTTCACACAAATGCTCCATGTTTTTGCTCTTGACTTGGCCCTGTGTCCAATTTTAGGAGAAATTGTGGCCCGCAGGTCAAAATGTTTGCCCATCTGCTCTAGACTATAGGAAGAAGGGCTGAACTGTCATTGCATTCATAATTTTTGTCTTAATAATAAGAGTAAATCAATTTGCCAAAACCTACGTTAATAATAAGATGAAAGCTAAGTGTTTGAATTTGGTTCTAAGGCGATTTTCATAAAAAAAGGAATAATTACAACTAACCAAAAAAGGCCTACCATGTATTTGTATTTAAAAAAGGCCACAGAGCCATGGATATATTTTAATCAGTGCTCTAGACTTTAATATAAGCTTTCAATAAAAAAAATTGAATGTAATTTCAGAACTGCGCATCCAAAATAAGCGCGTACGATCGCGTAAACGTTTATTTTGAAAGTCTACACTTGTGTTTTGGGTTGAGACGTAACTTCCGGGGAAGCGGTCGCAGACGCTGCTGATTCACGTGTGGAAACGTCGTTTGGTTTGTGAAACAACAAGTTAACATGTCAGAGTTGACTCTGTAAACACAGTGTGTCAACGGAGCTCTTCATCATCATTATGGTAGGGGTTCGAGTTTGTTTTCCCTGATAATAAAGGTTGTAAAGTGTGATATACAGATGGTGTGATATGCTAAGCTAGGCTAATTGAAACTGTTATAGAAACTATTTCAAATGGAAATAAGCCTGTTGTTCAGCCAAGCAGGTGCATCTGATTACCCACTGTATATTATGAACTACAATATCCTTCCATTTCATCCATGCATAGAATATTATATATTCTAAACATTATATATACATATTTATATTATAACAATGTTACATATATCATTGTAATATATATTTTTATACCTTAAATACAACTCAATTGAATTGAAGGTAGGTTTTAAAGGATTAATAATTAAACAATAATTAAAAATCAAGATTTTATTAATCTAATAATTATAATAATTAAAAATATAAATAAAATTTATATTTTATTTATATTTTTTTAATTTATATTAAATTTGATTACAAGGGGTCCAGCAAATACCTTTCCATAATAAATTATATATAGAGCGTGAGATAATATTAGGATTAATATAAACTGTTCTTTGTCTGCAGTTGCCTTCAGACTTTAAGAGTCTAATCCAGAGGTTTTATCACCTC
>JAFBJS010001643.1:0-19641 GCA_016785265.1 Paraplagusia blochii | reverse complement strand
CATGGATGACACAAAATTTTCTGCTTCTAAATGCAGAAAAAAACTAGGTTATAGTTTTAGGACAAAAACACACTGATCCACCATTGTTGATCCAGGGATTGAACCTGGACGGAAATATTCAACCCTCCCGCTCTACTGTCAGGAACCTGGGGGTGTTATTCGATAATAGCTTGAATTTTGACGAACATGTTAAGCTAATTTGTAGAATTGTCTTCTACCATTTATGTAATATTAAGGCAATCAGAAATATTCTGTCCTGTAAGGATGCAAAAAAACTAATCCATGCCTACGTAACCTCTAGGCTGGATTACTGCAATTCTCTTTTATCAGGTATTTCCTTCAGGTCCTTAAAGAACCTTCAATTGGTCCAAAATGCGGCAGCTGCATATTGACTGGAACCAAGAGACGGGAGCACATAGGTCCCATCTTAGTCTCCCTGCATTGGCTCCCAATTAAAAGTAGAATTGATTTCAAAGTTCCTTCCTACATCAAGGACCTGCTTCCCCCTATAAACCTAACAGACCGCTCCGATCATTAGATTCAGGTCTATTAGTGGTTCCCAAAATTACTAAGAGTAGAACAGGTGGTAGAGCCTTTAGCTACCAAGCCCCTCTTCTGTGGAATCAGCTTCTGCTTCATGTCAGGGATTCTGATTCGGTCTCTACCTTTAAGGTGAGACTAAAAACCCATCTATTTAATGTCACCTATGGGAACTTTTTGAATGTTTAACGCTAATCTTGTAGTTTACACCAAGCTGCTAGGTTTTTCAATGCTGGGGTAGGGGGCTCTCACATCATGCATTTAAAATGAGCACAAAGTCTGAGCACCCCTCATCCCTTCTCCTCGTCCCTGTCTCACTCTCTACTCCACTCTCTCCCCCAATCTATTGAACTCTGTTTAAACTACAGTTTTTGTTTATTTCTCTTTTTTTTTATTCCTGTTGCTGATGGATGGGCCGATGCCAGAACTAGGATAACCAGGACTAGGAAGACCAGCAGTAGGATGGCCGGGATCATAGCCTAAGAAATCATACACCTACTGACACAACTGCTACTGGAAGCCTTTAAATTCTGACTATGTGTTGTATCTTTTGTATTTGTTTTATCTTATTGTATTTTTATGTTCTGGTAACATCCATTGCACTGTCTGTCCATCCAGGGAGTGGATCCCTCTCCTGTGGTTCTCCCTAACGTTTCTACCGTTTTTTTTCCCTATTAAAAGGATTTTTTCCTCGGTAGTTTTTCCTTACCCTGGCTGAGGGTCTAAGGACAGAGGATGTTACCAACCCTGTAAAACCCTATGTGACAAATTTGATTTGTAAATGTGGGCTATATAAATAAAATTTGATTGATTGATTAAATAGTAGAACTTTGAAATCAATTCTACTTTTAATTGGGAGCCAGTGCAGGGAGGCTAATGAGATGGGCACTGCTGTGAGGCACATAAGTCGCAGAGAGGCTGCAAACCACCTGTTATATTGCCATGTTGGTGTGAATTGTCCAGGCAGAACTCACCCGTTTTTGCAAGTTTTTGTTCCAATTTATGCATAGCACGCAGGGGCAGTTGGTGGCCTAATGGTTAAGGAAGCGGACCTGGGTCTGCAAGGCCCCCGATTTGAATCCCCCTACCGCCAAGTTACCACTGAGGTCCACTGAGCATGGCACCATCCCCACTCACATTTCCCCGGGCGCTCAAAGCTGCCCACTGTTCACTTTGGTGATGGGTTAAATACAGAGGTCAGATTTTGTTGTGTGCGGTGGTGTGAATCACAATGTCACAATGACAAGGAAGCTGCTTTCCTTTCCTTTCCTTCAATCAGCTGTCTGGATACTTAGATCAATTCATTGAAAAAGACGAGACACAAGAGTCAGGTGTGCTGTTGGTTGGTGGGAACAAAAACTTGCAGTCACAGCAGCCCTCTGTGGAATCAGTTTGACAGGTGCATTAGATGTAGCTCCTCAAAATCAGGCAACACAGAGTAGCCCTTCAAACGACAACAGGAGGAACTTCGAAGGCAGAAAGGAGAAAGCAAGTCTGTACCAAAAAATACATGCTTTCGTCATACAATGACCTCTGTTTGCCTGTGTGTTTGTCAAAACCAACAATACTCAGCACGGAAAACACTTTACACATGGCACAATTTGCTAGTGTGTGCTAGTGACTTCACACTGTCATGATGAGCATAAACCACACCCTGCTTCCCACTGAACTAGCAGAATAACAACCAACCATGAAGAGCTTACCAACTGCCACCTCTGTTCAACAAACACTTAACCTGAATTTAGTGACTACCAGTCTACCGGAATAGCATTATAGGTAGTTTTGCCAGATGCTAGCCCATGCTCTGACTATGACATTCAAAAGTCAGTAACCTACTATGGTCAATGAGATAGTGGTCATCAACAGCCCAAAATAGGCTGTGGCTCATGATGCGGCGGGTCAGCTTGTACATCAGTCTGATGTCCAACAGGGGTCACTGTTTGGAAGTACCTCAGGCCACTTGGAGTGGAGATCTACGTCATCAAAAGGATAAGCTGGTGCTGAGGAAGCGGAATCTGGGAACATGGCGAAGCAGGTCATGACAGCAGCTGCAAAGGGACAGGGGAATGCAGGCCTGTTTTGGCACTGGTGAGGCAAGCTACACTTTTATCATCACTTCAATATTAGCATAATGCCAGGCCACCAGACTAACCTCTGGCAGCAATTGTTGACCATCAAAATGCCAAGGTAGCCTTCATATTTAAACATATTTAGGACTCCTGCCACACTGACATTGTTTCAGCAAGAGAGTTTGGGTCTGACATGATGAACTGGTGCTGACTCCTCCAAAAAAACTGGCAGGCCATCTGTAATGGTAAAAGATGTGGAGCTGTGTGAGCACTGTGCGGATGCTGCCTCTAGTACCTTTAAAGAGACCGGTGCTTTAAGGGTCATGTGCCGCATCAGGACCAACTCAGGCTCTGATGTGTCTGCGTTTGTGTCAGTCATTATGGGTCTGTCACTACGTTCTTGGTCCCTAACCTAGATGTGTTTAGGGCTTGATGATGGGTGAAATGCCATATACAGTACATACACGTGCCACCTTTCAGACGCCCAGACGTAGACTTCCCTTTCCCCATTTGAATAATTTTGCTCAGCCACAGTCAGTGACCATGAGGCAAAAGCAAATGGGCACTCAGTTCCTCCCTGGACCTTGGACAGAACTCTGTCGAGCAGTGAACAGCGGCAGAGCATACAGGTGTCCTGAACCAGGGTGCATCTTGTCTGAGCAGCGTGTGAAGGTGGGCTGTATTATTGGAGGAATAAGACAAAAACTTTTCCTCATTCAATATGACATGGTGGTGTACATCAAATAACCAAGTACATCAAACAACCACATCTAGGATGCTAGCAAATAAAATGTATCATTATTATTATTATTAAAGATGGTGGACATAATATTAGGTAAAAATGCATACAGATGTAACAGTAATCCCACATGGACTTTTCCTCATTCAATGTCACCTGCTCAATGATCCCTGCCTTTCTGTTTCTCTGCCATGATGTCATCCCACAGGGCTAGCAAAGCCGCCACAATGGTGAACGACAGGAGAGTTAACTGGTTCAACAGTGGCTGGTGGTTAAAGGCAGTGAGGCAAGAGCTAACCAAGAGAAGAGTGAAGGCCAATGGTGATGCCATGGTGTGGACACCGTAATACAATAAAAGGGGAGCGGTAGGGTAATAATAAGAACGAAAGAAAGCAAAGCACAAGGAGTTGACAGCCATGCTAAGAGCACTTCAGTGTGGCTGGCATTATGTACAGACTGTGGTTCGACCCTGGAACCCTACAAACCCAAGTGTGGTTCTTCAACCTCTAGGACACCACTGCCCCAAATGATGCTCCTCTGCTGAGAAGTTAATAACTAATAGCTACTGTATATAAACTATTGCCAAAGTCAATGATTTTGGTGATTCTCACTATTAGTACTAAATTAACTTATGACTTCGTTGTTTTGTATTAGCAAGGAATGGACTTCAAGTGCTTAGGTGAAATAGGGAGTTTATGCATTATTTAGATCAGATATTGTCCGATATTAACATTTACCGATACAGATAAAGATATGAACCCATATTGCCATAACACTTCATTTCTGATATCGATGAATCGATATCGATATATGCAGGTGATTTCCCCTGACATACTGTAGTGTGATACCAGACTAAAGGCATCCTATAAATAACTGAGTACAACATAAACACACTACTTTAACATAAGTTATAGAAAAATGACACATTTATGTTTTACCATTTTGTCTAAACAGTCCGATTCTTTGTGCAGCATTTGATGTAAACAAGAAATGTCTAGTGTTGGACAAAATAACTTTCCAAAAACATTGATTAACATTATAAACCAGGCTCATTCAGCCTCACAACAATAGTCAATATAAATGGGCACAAATAGAAACAGCAGCAGTATAAGAGTAAAAATCCCTCTTTAATGGGAGAAGAAACATTTCAGCATCGTCACAATGTAAACAACTCTTCTCGTTTATGACATGAGAGACGACGCGAGAGAAATGAGAGATGACATGAAGAGACGACACAGAACGGTGTTTCACCGGCAAATGTCTGAAAAATACTTATTTATTGGGCAGTTGGTGGCGTAATGGTTGAGGAAGATGACTAGGGTTTGCAAGTCACTTGGTTTGAATCTCCCAACCGCAAAGTTACCACAGAGGTCCACTGAGCATGGCACCGTCCCCACTGAGTGCTCCCCGGGCGCTCAAAGCTGCCCACTGTTCTATACAGAAGACATTGCATAAAATTGTGTGATACATGCAGCACACTAAGAAAGCCATATTTTATTTTCAACTCGAAACTGATTGCAACACCAAGTGTGTGGGGATGGTATTGCAAATGTAGCTCAACTACTTCCTTGTGGTGAATGCAAGCTTATTAAAGCTTATTAAATTATGTTATTACTGTTATTTACAATTATTATCAAGTATAAGGAAGGAACGTTAACTCCTGTCATTTGACACAATGCACACATTATATCCATTATATCCAACACCAAAGTGAACCTTAGGGGCGTACGATTGTAAAACTTCCATAAATCATTACTTTTAGGCTCACAGTTAAATATCAAACCTTTTAATTATAGATTCACTGACAAATTTGATACATGAATATCTGTAATTCTGTAAGTCAAAAAGGTGATTGATTCATTTGTTCATCTATATCAGAGGTGGGCAAACTTTTTGACTCGCGGGCCACAATGGGTCCCAGAAATTAAGAATTAAGAAACTAAGATAAATGGCATATAAACTCATAAAACATTGCAGGGTAAAAGCAGAAGTGTAATGATAATACAAAAAAAATATTTATTTTGGACAAGGTTGGTGGGCTGCATTAAGAAGCTCAACGGGCCGCATCTGGCCCCCGGGCCTTAGTTTGCCCATGCCTGATCTATATCCTCTTATCCGTTACCAGGTCACAGTGGCAGCAGCCTGTCAGCCTTCCTGTGGGTGGTGAGCCAACTGGAAGTTATGTGGGCTGAGATGGTGCTATGCTGAGAGCACCTCAGTGGCAAGCCAGTAATGAGGTGGTGGATTCAAACCCAAGACCACTTCCTCAACCACTTGGCCACTACTGCAGCTGATTCTTAGTTACTTTCCAATATTACTGCAGTTGACAGATAAGTTAGTTTCAACATGCTGTACTCCAAAACAAACATACATAAACAGCTAGCTGCGAAATGAGCAACTAATATAAACGTTTTACACATGTTTATGTCATCCGTGGTTCCAAAACATTAAATACACTGCGTAAAGTTCTTGTTTGATCGGTTTACCAGTTTTTCACTGGCTACTTCAATATGGTTGCTGCGCTTTGCCACTGTATTTGATAAACATCATAAAGATCATCACTTGCGGAAATAGCACATTAAAATGATCCATTGACTTAAATACAATTTGGCTGTGTAGCTTTTTAAATTAAAACTCTGATGTGACATATTTCTTACCGCAATCATTGGTGTTTTAGTTTTACATCAAATAATCTGGAAAATGTAGCAACAACAAGAAAACAAGGCTTCAGACTGATACTGGATGTGCCTCACTGACCATTTGGAAGTGATCACAATCGAGATGTAATCAGGTGACTGCACAGGGATGTAACAGTTTGTTACAGTTAATAACATCAATGAAATGAAAATATTTTTTTTCTTTTTTGTTTTATTAAAGCAGCCATACAGTCACAACTGTAACAGGGATCATGGGTTTGATTTTTACATACACACGCCAGACACACACACACATTGTTTGCTCTGTCCACTTGTCCATTATGTACAGACTGATTCTTGATTGATCTTCCCCTGTCTTGTCCGTGAAGTCTGTAAAGAACAAATAATAATAATAAAAAAACATGTTGAGCAGACAACTGCAAACCTTTCATTTGACATGCAAGTCACACAATAAATAATCAATTATTTAACAGTTGCTGTGGTAATTCTTTGTTGGTAAATAAATAAATATTTTTGTGAGGGATAGAGTTTTTCCATTAGGTTGGTAAAAGAAAGACAGTCTTTTAGTCAAGGACTTTTTCCTAGCAGTAGGGGGCACACTCTTCACTTGAAATCAGTGCAGTCCCTTAGATTTACCTTCAAAAGTCATTCAATCCTGACATGATCAGTTTGGCATTTCAGTCCGCCCGCTAACCTTGTCCAAATTATGTCAATAATTTTTATTAATATCTTATTTCTGCATTTTCCATGCCACGGTAGCATTTCTCTAAGAAATATTTATGTGTGACATTGATCTCACTTCAACTGAAAACATCATCATCAACGTCATCTGTCGGTTCCTACACCCCCTCCCCGGTAAAATTTTAGGACAGTCAATAAGTCTGTCCACACCTAGTCTAGTCAAACACAGTCCCTAAGGAAGGGAAGAGTGACTCTGTGTGTGTGTGTGTGTGTGAAGTTTCTCTCTATTGACTCGGTGTAATGTGAAACTTTTTGGTTGAGCGTCAGATCATCTGTTCACATTTTTAGAAGCTCTGGTTTGTCGCACTGACATCATCCTCCACTTCACCGCCCCTGCCCCCTCTCTCCTCTTCTACCACCTAAGAGGTCTTGTCCTTACTGTGAAGTGCTCCTCCTACAGTATGTATGGCAACAGCATCGTAAACACTGTAAACAGCGTGTTCGCGCTCTCTCTTTGGGAGAATTGATCGCCGCTGTAAATACAGGTGTGAATGTGGCACACTCACACACACTGATATGTGATCGCTGGAGACTGTGGGGGTTGAGATAAGGTCAAGGGAGCACCCATTCACAGTATAGCTTAAAAACATGAATGCCTCAGTCAGATTTGTGAAGACATCACAAAGTCAAACCCCAAATAAAGAACACACTTTTTCTCCCTTACCTGTGGTTTATTTTCCCTTTTCAGCATCTGGAAGAACCACCTCTGCAACAACAACAAAAAAAACATAACAGTAAAAAGAATGCAAAAAAAACAAAAAACATCCAGGAGTTAGCTCAATTCTAAACAGATTAAATTGGTACCCACGTTTGACCACCAGTTTGCAGGACACTGCTGCTACCCCCTGGGCATTCTTGGCTCTGCAGGTGTACACCCCACCATCAAAACTGCAAGGTTTACGGATCTCCAAAGAGCAGATGCCCTGCTTGGAGATCTGTCGGAACTTTGGGTCCTCGCCGATGATCATCTCGTTCTTCAGCCACTCAATCTTTGGCTAGAAATAGAATCAGGAAGGAATGTCATGAACCCAAACATCTGAACTTCTGGTGCTTTGCTGAGACACCATTTCCCTTGCAGGGTTACCAAGTAAGGGAGTATGGTTTGTAAGCGTTTTTTTTTTTTATGACGATAACCACAGCACCAATAACACACCAAGCTTTTAAACAATAAAACTATTTCTATTTCTACTATTTACTATTGGAGGAGTAAAAAATCTGAGACAGAGAGGTCTCTGAGGTCTCTAACTTTAATCTATCTGCCAGTGACAGATCCTCACAGACACACCCGGACTATGACCTCATGGTCCAGCTTCATGTTTACACTTATCAAATTTCACCTCAGCCCGCAATTTCGAGCTCCGACACCTGCACTTCGGCTCACTGATTTTTTATTTTTCAAAAAAGTGTGTTCTATTTAAAGTAGTCAGACTTTAATGAGGCCTAAATCTTTGGAGTATGTAGGTCACAATGGTGTTTGGACTTCACTGATACATTGAGGATTGGAGTGTATTCTCTGGTAATAATGTTAGCATTATTATTATTAATATTACATAATAACTACATCATATTGGTGTTGTTGTTCTATCATATCAGATACATGTTGTTGATGTTACTGTGACACATATTTATCTTAACTTCCCTAAACTCTTAATTAATTCTCGTTTAATTTACATCCTTTCACTAATTCAAGAGATCACTGTGCTCATTTCACTGCTGGTGCACATGTACACATGGAGGTCTCAAATGTTGACCCAGGATGTCTAAACGACATTTTAGAACATCCTTCCGTGACTTCAGTATTTTAATTCTTTCTTCAAATGTCCTGGCAGCAGTAGACCAGGATTACAGTGAGATAAGTTCAGAACAAATGTAACACCTCCAGGATTTTTTTTGTATAGTGTTTGTATAATATAAGAGTGTGTCACTTAGTTGTAATATTTTTATTATAGCAGAGTGTATATGTTGACCTGTTATTACCTATGACTATATACATCAGTTGGAAACCTGACCGTTCCTTCACACAGATGAGATTTTCATTAGTGGCCTAAATTAAACTGCACAGAGTCGATCAGGTTGCAGTCAGCTAGACAAACACTGTAAAGAGAAAACCAACACCCCCTGTCACATCCTCTCAATCTTCATTACCTCCCGCTGAAAAACTCTGTTCAGGATCTTAGACTTAGTTTTGGTTTTAAATGTATGGTGTCATAATAGTGTCAAAAGCTAAAAAGGAATGGGGCACACTAGTCTATACTATCCAGTGGTGATCACGGCCAGCAAAGCCTTCTCTACTGCCCTAAATATACTCGGAAAAACAAATTTATTCATAAATATTTTTAAATAAAATGGTATTAATCTTTATTTCCTATTAATATAAAAAGAGGTTTTAGAATCTTCAGAATCAAAAGTAAGGGCTCTGCCTGCTGTAAGTGAATAAACACAGCACATTCAGTTTACAGTGCTCAGACCAATTATCTTGCGAAATTGCATCCTCAGAGCCTTCTAGCTGGCCCTACGTAGAAGGGCCAGCTAGAAGGGCCAGCTATGTGTTCAGTGATTGGATAAGCTTTCCCAGGAGTCTGATCTTATCTTGTTTGTTTTTCCTGGACTGAAAACAGAATTGACTAATGTATGGTATGTATCTTTGAAGGGAAAAGTTAAAAATCTGAGTGAAAGTATGGAGCAACTTTACACATTGGCATGTTTAGCTGCAACCATCCCTGTGTCCACTGCCTCTGTTGAACGCTTACTCTCGGTATTGAACCGTCTAAAAACCAAACTTTCGTATGCTTTCGTACTTTGACTACCCACGGACAAATGTTCTGGTTCATAGGATTATTTTAAATGCTGCTACAGCAGGAATTTAACTCCACAACCTTGTGGGGACAAACAAATAGTCAACCACTTGGACGCTGGCACAGTTAAATGTCAAAAAAACACTAAGAATAATTGATTTCAAATGCACTGGAAATTAAGTGTTGCTTGATGAGCCTTAATAAATTTGATGTCACAAAACTATGACATCAATGAAGGCCTATGGTTGAGATGCACAGCCCGCCACTGCTGTACACCAAGGTTGAAATTTTTACATTTTTTACAAAATATGTCATTTTACCATATGGGCGTAAATGTCACTAAGAATTTCACCCAATTGCGGCAGAAAAAAAATAAATATTCATAATTTGTTTTTCCGTCATTGTTCAACATTTGTTTAAACAGTCACTGTCAAAACCAAATTTCTCGATTGGTCTTCTTTCCATCTTACATAAGTTATGATGTATTCACTTTTGTATGCTGTGTCAGTAGGACTCAATTGTGTCCTCTTTCTGTTGTCCTTTCACACACTTGAAGGACAGTGAACAGCATGTAATTACATGTATATCCAGTGGGGTGGCGTTGAACTGTTCAGCTAAGCTTCCTGAATGAGGCGGACAAGTGTAAAGATAAGTTTAACCAAGAGTGAGAAGTGTTTCACTTGAAGCCACCAGCTGCTGCCCTCACTGAGTGTTTTTACAGCAGTGACATCCATACCTTTTTAAAGATGATACACCACACACACACACACACACACACACACACACACACACACACACACACACACAAATGATTTAGTAAAGGACTTCAGACAGAGAGCTTCCAATTCAGAATAACAGCTGTCTACTGTAGAGATATAAAGGAATTAGGGCCCGGAATAAAAACAGAAATGACACATAAGTTACGGGATACTATTAAACTAATTACTAATAACACTGTCTGACTAACATTTTAGGTATTTGCACCATTGAGGAGACTATGTGTGTTACAATAACTGAATGTATCTATGGATTTCAGCTGTTTTCAACTCCACCCACTCTCCACACAGATCCACCCATTTATTCCTTCACTCTGACCTTGGGAGTTCCTCGGACAGAACACAGCAGTTTTGTTGTGTAGCCCACGGTGGCAGCTCGGTCACTCAGGGATGTAGTGAACTTTGGTGCTTCGCTAAAGTTATGATCCACAAACTCGGGAGGTTTGTACTGGACGTCTGTGAAAAGATGAGTCAATAATTAATACAGAGACTGCTGCATCAGTGTCCTTGTGCAGGGACAGCAAACCTAATCAGCAATTTACATGATTCATTACTGATTTTCTTCACCTAATTTTTTCATGGTTAAATTGCAATGTCAATATACTTAAATTTTCAGGAATATCCAAGAGGCAAAGTGGATAAACATGTCATAGCACTGGTGGATGACATTCTTTTATATTTGTTTCTCTCTGTAACAATGTTACAGGGTTACAGTGTTACGTCTCCCAAGTACAGGTCAGACCCTGGTGTTCTTATAAAGTTACCACTGTGTTGAAGGTGAAGTTACTTATGGGCAGTATTGTATGCGAGTTGTGAAATTTTACTTTCAAGCTGTGTTCAAGCATTCCAACATAATCCGAGGAGCGCATGTAAATCTCTGCTGGCCCACATAAAACAATGTGTGACACACGTGCTCCTGTGCATTGTTGGGTCGCATGAGATTCTTTTAAACTGCCTTGTTTATCACTTAGTCATCAATAAAATATCCTCATTATTGTTCAATAATGGTTTAGAAATAATGTCTATGCACCAGGTTTGCATGACTTTAAAACATGAATCCCTGGAAAAGAGTTGCGACTGTTCCGCCATGACACTTATCTGGCCTCTCCTTATATTAGTAGAAGCCGGGACCCCAGGATAAGTCTGTGTAGTGACAGTCCACGGACCTTGACTGTCGCAAAAGGAATAGCTGGGCACAGGTGGCAAAAAGAACATTTAAAAAAAAATAAATAAATCAGAGTCCTAATCTGTAACAGCGTGGCGTATTTCTTTGAATCTTGTACAGTGCTACAACACACAAACAGGAGGATGAAGTGTTGAAAACCCCATCTGGCACCGTGCACAGTGACAGGACAGTCTGACCTCAGATCAGTTAATGTGACAGGTAATTAGAGCTTGGTGTTCTTGTTGTGGAGAAGATCACCTGTCTTCTGGATGTTGGCCAGCTTTTTAGTGACAGCAGCAGATTCACTCCTCCCTACTTTGTTCTCAGAAAAGACTCGGAAATTGTAGGAGTTTCCCATGATGAGGTCTGTGACGGTGATATTGAGTCTGTGGTAGTGCTCCAAAACAGTGAACCATTCCTGCAGAGGAAAATGAAAGGAAGACCTTCTCATCTGAGTCCAAGCTTCACAAATTGACTGGAGTCATTCATGTCTTACCCCAGTTTTTTTGTCGGCCTTTTGGATTGTGTATCCGATAATTTCTGTGTTACCATTGTCCTTTGGAGGAGTCCATTCCAGTGCAGCATTAAAACCCCAGCTGTCAACCAGCTTTATGCTTGTTGGAGGACCAGGAAGGTCTGAAGAGAAAATCTAAATTGTCAAATTCTAAATCAGGTTCAAGTCAAAGACATCTTTCAAAACCTATCAATTGAATGGTGTATATGTTACCTTTTTTTGGACCATACAGCACACTTAACAACCTATAATTTTGTCATAAATCTTCAGTGTACCTTATAATGTAGTGCGACTTATGTGTGGATTCTGATTGTGCTTACTGACCTTGAACAGCGCACAGAAATCTGTTGCTGCATTACAGCTGCTATAGTAAGAAGCCTTGTTTCAATAGCACAGAGTAATGTGCTGGGCTTAAATTCTAGATTATTGGCTGTGTGTACGGACACCAAAATGCCACAAGTTTAATGAATCAAAGTTTAAACTTGCTGGAATCATCTGAACAACTAAGTAACAGCAACCATGCTCAGATAATGAGATGGGACTGTGCAAGGTTGACACTGAAATGGCCCAATTGTTAAACTCATCCAGTAATTAGTTATTCTGACTGAATTGAATAAAGTTCATCTTACACCTGATAATTGAGTGCATCTAGAAATACAAAAAAAAAATACAAAACATATTACAGTTTTTTTGCTTCTCTATTTGTACCATCAGGGCAGCGTAGTTTATTTCCTGATGGCACAAAACAGTGATATGTTGTCCTTGCCAGGCCATCCGATTACAAGGTTTAGACTCACCAACAATCTGCAGCGTCAATGTGGCCTTGTCCTCGAGACTGTCCACTTTGACCGTCATCTCGTAGACACCAGAGTCCTCCCTCTGAGAGGTGCGGATGAACAGGATGCTATCCCTGTCACTGTTTCTGATGTTGACACGCTTCGTATCCAGAGGCTGACCATCCTTCAGCCACGACACCACTGGTTTTGGTTTTCCCTGAGAAGAGCAGCAGACGTCAGACATCTCCACAACTGGAAATTTAGTGCTGCTGCTTAAAACAGTCAAATCATGAAATCATCGATGTTACGACTTACAAGGAAGGGAACAACCAAGTTGATCTGCTCTCCAACCTGTTTAACATAGCGGGAACGAAGAGCACGAGGGAGGCGGATTTTAGGACGGTCTAAAACAGAAGAAAAAAAAATCCTATTCAGGCTGGAAAGCTTCTCAGGGTCTAGGACTGCAAAGCTAGTACCAGGACGTTCTTACAGTACACGGAAAAACCTGGTCATTTTGGTCTATTATACTGGTAAAGGTTTTTTTAGATGCCATTTTTTTTGGTAAATTTACAAAAACCCAGCATTAATATCCGGAGAAAAACCTCGTATTTCATTTGATTTTTGCCCTCGGTTTTGTGTTATTTGTCATCTCTCAAGTCTCATCATGGAGGCCCATTTCCAACACTAACTGTTCACTTTCTCCATCAGCATGGGTAACATGAGTGGTAAACTCAGCAGAACCTGAGCCTTAAACTGCATTCCCTCTATGAGGTCCACTCACACAGACAGATTTCTATTCACCACCTTTGAGTAAAATGTAGCTATCACAGCTGTCAATCACAGATGTGCAGTTGACCTCAAACGAGTGACCATTAACACCTCATATACATGTCATCTAGTGATGATTGCCTAAATGTTTGAACACAGCCACTGCTGTATCTTAATATTAATATTGTGTTTTTTTTTCTTTTCATCATTCTTCATGTGGCTACAAACAGTTAAAGTGATCCTCAGAATTTCACAACTTAATGAAACGGTAGCATTGAACTACACCCTACTGGTCAGGGAATTTCAATATGCGCTACAAACCACATGCCTAACACTCATTAGGTTTACACCGGCAACTTTCCAATCAACAAGTCCAATCCTGGAACCCAACTGCTACCAGATAGTGTTAGAGATTTCACATGAGCCAATGTTGCACATTTACCCCACAGAGTCCATGAACAGGTTTGATTTTTAAGGTTCGAAGTAACAAAGAGAGATTTCATTACTCAAACTTTCACTGAGCTGGTTATAGGAGCTGTCTCTGGAGACATCTTTGTGACTGTGTGTGGTCAAAACTGGTATCTGGGCAGATAGAAGCTAAAGTGGAAAACCAGCCTCTTCCAGCACTTCCTAAAATAACTGTGGTGACGAGAGGCAGCCGTGCTGCTGCTTGTCAGGATGAACCAGACGTTGTCATCACTTTCATCGTCATTACATCGTTTACTAAAAGTGAAGGGCCATTCTGAGAACTGCAGACCTTGCCCAAGATGCCTGTCCAGACTCACATGAGAATATAATAAAATCATATGTGATAATTGGTGCCGGGCTTCTTTAATTTCAGGGATTCACTGTCACCATCATCATCAGCACCATGGTGTTGGATGCTTTGGTCAGGGTGCTAAGTATAAGCACCAGCATCTCTTCCATGTTTCTGCCTAAGCAGCAAATCTTAGCAGGCTTAAAGGACACATAAAACCAGAGCGCTGCTGACCTCCACCTCGATTTATTCCCCCTGCTGTCCTTCTCTGTCCACACTTGTCCTTTATCCCTAGACCACTGGTTCCCAGTCTTTTTTGGCTTGTGACCCCATTTTGATAGTTTAAGTTACAAACTACAGAGACAGTTTATTTCTTGAATTGGTTTTTGATCGTGTTTGTATATACAACACCTAACAATCTGATTTGCTTTTAATGTATAAAACTATTTTGAAGTCCCAAATATTTTTACAGGACATTTCAGGCAACCAAACTACAGGCAGCCACACATGGGGATGCAACCCAACCAATTAAAAATAAAGAAAACTAAAAAGAGGCCAGTGTTTTTGCTGCATAAGTAATTGTGATTTCATTAAATAGACCTGGGTGACAGTAACATGCTTTATAATGAATAATCAAAGCACACATTCAGCAGCAGTTCACCAATTACAGATTTTTTTTCCCAACTAGGTTTTCTTTTTTAGTAATGTTTGTATTTATTTATCTATGTATTGAACAGTAAGATTATTTTATTTGTCAAAAATATATCTAATGTAATTCTTTAACTAAATTAATCAATTATGTTTTGGTATAATTTGCACAAACTGATATTAATAAACTGAAAGTTAAAAAAAGCCAACCCATTGTGTGTGAGGGACCTCCATATTAAAAAACACAAATCTAATTTTAAGCTTAAGATTTGTTTTACGCACACTCTGTCACACAAACATCCCTCTCAGACGCATACAGTCACACAGCGTAGTGAAAGAAATGATTTATGACCGACGACAGAGTTCGTCAACAGCTCAGGGATTTATGAAGGTCCATTTGCGGCCGCAGGTTATTATCGCCTCAGATTCTGACACTGTGACATGGGGAATTAAAAGAACAGATTAAAGCTAGGGGAGAAGTAGGAAGAATTTGGTAAAGATTCTTCACTCTCCACTAAATTTAGTTCAACCAGAAAGCGCCCAAGAATCTGTCAGGATGTAGTTTGGAGCAGAACAAATGATGTAGCTTTAGAGACTACTAATAATTCCTAATCGAGTTCAGCTTTTCTATTTCCTGAATATCCTAAATATATTTTATTAAAAAGCACAGGTAGAATAATATGTTAAAAAGTAAGAAAAATAAACCTACAAAAATGTTAATGAAAGCCCTATTAAAATTCTATCTAGGAGGGGCCGGAAATTAGCCAAGACTCAACTTTTAGCATCACCTGAAAATTAGTCCATTGAATGTTAGTAAAAGAAAATACAAAGGTAACAAACAATACACAAACTTATTCAAAAATAAACAAAAGCTAAAACATGCTAACTCAGGTTAGCAAAAGCTAAACTTTAACACGGATAAATTTTCATTAATTCATCTTAATTTTCTTATCTGTTAGGTCTCAGTTACACAGTCTCCACAACTGCCACCCAAATCACACTGCACCATGAGAGAGAGACCCAGCACCACTTTCTTCAATTGTTGTTCTTCAATTTGTTTTCTTCAATTTTTTGTTCATTTTGATTCCTGGTAGCTCTAAAGGTACATTTTGACAAATATATTGATGACAACCAAAATAGCTCAGTGTGTTTAAGTTCTGATATTTAGCCATTTTCAATGGTTTTCTTGCTTTCTTCTTGAAATATATATGAAATTAGTACAAAACCTAATGATACATTATTTTATAATTCAACAGAATTGTATATCAAACCTGCCTGTGGACACGCCACCAGTTCAGTGGTGAGAGGCTGATACAATGCAATGTGATTTGGGTGGTAGTCGTGGAGACTGCTGCCCAAGCAACCAGGCAACAGATAAGCAAACATAAATAAATGTATTTTTATTGGACTTGATCTCATAGATCTTGATCTCATTGAACATAGGACAATCTGTTATTCATGGCTGTGACTCACCTACAACTTCTCTGATGGTCACAGGGTTAGCAATGACCCCAGGGGCACCACGGCCACTAGAGTTGACAGCAACCACACGGACATGGATCAGGTCTCCAGTAGTCAGGTTCTTGATGCAGTAGCGATTTGATATTGTTACATCGTGATTGCCAGGAACCCAGTCTGATGCTGTAGGAAAAAGGTGGTTGGATTGGGGGTTGAGAATTGACAAAGAAAAAAAAAAAAATTAATTTCTTTATTTCATAATTTATATATCGCACACACTCCCTCACACACACATGTATAAATGTATATATACATTCTAATTAAAAAAAACAATTAAGAGGCTAAATATGTCTCACCAAAATCAGCAATTAAAAAATAATAATCTGTCAACTAAAACTCAGCCCTATACCATCTTAGGAGACACAGTATTTTACAGAGGGATCTAAACAGTCATATTTGTCTGCTAGTAGTGAGGACACTCACTCCATTCAAACTTGAAAGGGTACCGGCCCACTCCCATCCTTCCCGAAATAAAGACCCAGCGAGTGCAACGGAGTGGTAGTGGAGAATACACCGTCACACCAACACTACCTCCAGTGGAGGGGCCAAAGAAAAGAAAAGTGAATCGAGCCTGGAGAAGGCATCGAGAAAAAAGGAGCTACAGCCCTGTCAAAGGCTGGACCTGGCGTTGGAGAGAAAAATCCCATACAACCCAATGAGATCAAGACGTACTTAATGACACCAGAACCAGCAATCGAGACTGTCACCCTTGTGAGGTACCCGACATATTGGGAACCACCTATGACAAGTGTGGCAAAGGCAGTCAGCCACTAGATCGATGCCCCCTCTGGTATGTGAATCGCCAGCTGTTATGTGACTCCTGTTGCCAAGAGAATTACGGGGCCCACAATGCAGAGGGCCTCTTCTGTCCAGGTGGCATAATTGGTGAACGTCGAGTCCCAGCTATTAAGCATCAGCTGGGCATCACCCTGGATGTTGTAGGAACAGTGATACTTAAATCTGCCGGGGGTCAGGACCTGCAGCCTCGGACCCTCCCACAAGGTGTATACTACCCTATGAGGAGGAAGGTGTGGTTTCTCTCTGGTGGTGAATGAGTATCGGCGTCTACTAACACCGCCTACCGGGGGCAACTCCATCAACCAGCATCTAGCCTCCACAGAGGGGGGGGCTCTCCACCCCCAGATGAGCCTGCTTCTCCCTAGGTGCCACCTGACCTCTCCCTGCAGAACCTGGTGGAGGATATCATTGACCTGGATGGTGGCAGTCGGCCCCAATGAGCAGCTGAAGTAACCTTGATTGAACCTGGGATGGGACATCCAGGGCAGGTGGTAACCCACCCGGAAGCCTCGTTCAAAGATCTGGAGGGAAGTCGAGGGGCCATGGAAGCTGCCATGGCAGACGTCGCTCAGGAACTCCAGGAGGTCATTCAGAAAATATGTAGGAAGACATCCCAGCAAAAAGAAGGAAGAAGTGCCTTGGAGTTGCCCAGTGAGGAGGGCTTCCTGTTAGAGATCATGGAAACCTTTCCGCCAGAACAAGTGAATAGTGCCCCAAGAATGCCCGTTGAGGCCTCTCTGCTAGAGATTGTGGAAACATCCCAGCTGGAAGAGAGGGATGACGCCCAGAAGTTACTTGAAGAGGAGGAACCACAACCACCAGCGGAGGAGCACATCCTGTCTACAGATGAGTTCTTAGGGCTGAGTTTAATGAGGTCACCGCCTATATCGCCTGATTCTATGTTGGTTATCGACTCCTGGGAGGCATCGCCTTCACCTCCCCAATCTCCCCACACAGCCCATATCTGGGGGACGTCCTGTATCTTTACCCATCTGATGACGACCTCTTCTAATCCCACTTTTGCTTGAGGGTTCAGTGATGTATGCTGACCTCTAGGAGGGGGTGTTGTGAAAGGTGGGATGTAGGTAATAAAGAGCTCAGAACATATACAGAGAGGGGAAGGGGTAGATACTGATCTCAAGGAGGGGGTCTCAAGAATGGTTCAGTATCCAAAAGTCAGAACTGAGGGATAATAGTAGGCGATAAATAAAGTTATATGAATGAAAAATTGTTCCTTTTAAAGCTGAAGACAGAAGAGATATGTGGGTGACATGTTATTAGAACACACTGTGGCATGTCCTTCATGTTGGGTAAAAGAACAATGTGATTAACAGCTGTGACGTGGAAACGCATAACTGTGAAAGCCGAGAGTGTATTAAATCAATGAACAATGAGTAATTTTCATAAATATGATTATTATAAGAATGAAATATGTGATTTGATTCCTTTTTGATGATTAAATGTTTTCACATATATGTTTGTGTCTGAACAGATTAATATGATGATCCATAAAAAAGGGGAAATGATCAAATGTTTATTGTTGTTTTATGATAATGATGGTTGTTTATCATTATAATAGAAAAATATGTGAGAGCCATGAAACAGGTCCAGGAACACTTGGGGACAGGTCATGGAAAAAACCCAACATGGCCTGATGGGGGAATGACCAATAAGCGATGGTAACGTAAAATGAAAGAGGGAAAGAGAGGGAGAGAGATAAGAGAAAAGGCATAAATAAAGGTGTAAGAGTCTGGAAAACTTCAGTTTGTGCATCGCCCAGTCCCCGGACGAAGGATGGACTCGGAATCAGGACACTGCTCACACTCTGAGAAGACTGTAATCTCCCTTAGTAAGTTTAGACAGAAAGAATTGGACGACTCAGAGAAATTTGGAATGGAGGAAGGAAAGAAGACAAAGAAGATGAAGAAAGGACTTCCATCCCCCTGTGAAGAGGACCCTCACTTCTCTTCAGTTTAGATAGGAAGGATTGGACGACCCAGAGATAGTTAGACGAGAGGTAGGAAAGAAGACCAAGAAGAAGAAGAAAAGACTTCTATCCACCTGTGAAGAGGACTCTTATTTTTCTTCAGACTAGATAGTGATTGAACCATAGAAATAGTTAGGTAGGGAAGAACAGAGGTAAGAAAACACATTTATTATCAGAGAAGACTTGTGTCTGACCTAGAAAAATTAGATAGAAAGAATTCGACGGAACAGGAGTAGTTAGGTTGAAGGATAGAAAAAAAGACGAAGAAAACTTTCATCCACCCTCGGTGAAGACCCTTCTCTAACTTAGGTAGTCGGAAGGATAGAAAAGAAAAAGTTCTGCTTCCCTTATCAATATAATCATTTGAATAAAATTGTAATTTCTGACTGAAGG
>JAFBJS010001641.1:197047-282431 GCA_016785265.1 Paraplagusia blochii | reverse complement strand
CCATTGTCTGGAAAACAAGGCTGCACCGTGACTTTTTACCAAGACACAAAAAAAATCTGGTACGTAATTGGCACTAATTATTTATCAAACATAATTTATATTTAGATGCTGTGTTGGCTTACAGAAACAGATTCATTGTGTTTTTTCAGTGTAAATAATAGAATAATAAAAATAAATTTTTACAATGCTTGGTATAATTCATGTATGGAACTGTTTGAAAAATCCCTTTTTTTAACCACTGACAATAAGAAATTTGTTACCATTGTACAGCATCAGAGGCAAAAGGGCGTTTTGAAACATTTTTAAACTTCTACATGCAACTTGTTTAGCCTGCAGAATATGTCCAATTGTTGATGTTAATTAATATTAATATTATAATTTGGTCATTTATCCAGGTGCATAGGAATGTCACATGTAAAAGTTTCCCCACACCTAAATGAAAACCTGAATATAGACTGAAGGTCAATGAACATGAATTGAATTTTTTTTCTTTCTTTATCCCCAACTTCTCTTCTCATGATGATTCCCAGTGTAAAAAACACATCTGTTGTTGCCACACTGGTTTGTCACCAAATGACTCTCCCATAGTTGATGGCTCACATGTGTCTGCAGAAAAACATATTGTTTGTGCTGCTGCTGAAGTTTCGTGATGGCGCGTGGTGACGGGAACCACACCTTCCCTGCTAAAAGTGGCACCAAGGATCACAGTGCAGTTGTAAATGGAACGCCATTCTCCATCCAGCCCCCAGCGCACATCTGCATCCAGCAGAAGATGCAGAGCAGAAGAACAATCACTGTGGACGACGTTGGTGAAAGAATGTAATTGATCACATTCAAAGAATGTGTCAAACACAACCACAACCAACACTCGGTCCAACACATGAATTGTATTTGTGAGTTTTTCCAGCTTTTGTCTCCGAGTGGAGAGAACTCTGTTGAATTCGCATTCGCTGTCACACTGGCTGTTGGCCATCGCACTTAAACACACACACACTCACGCACATACACAAACAATTACGGACACATGTGCAGAACGCAGGGTTTCCTGTTGTGTTTTCAGAAGCTGTTTAAATTATTTAATTAGTTTTCCTAAAGCTCTTTGCGAAGCTTTTATACAATGTAGTGTAATCGGAATCACATTTTCTTTGGGAAATAAGTGGCCTGTGTAGGCTTTAGGTAAGAATTTGTGTAAGTATATATATATGTGTGTGTGTGTATGTATATATATATATATATATATATATATATGTATGTATGTAATATATGAGCGCTAATATGTTGTCCAGATGGATAAGTGTTCTCTTTTATCCGGAACAATCCATTTAGCTCTCCTTTCACAGAAGGGATTTTCTGTATTTCAGACCAGGTTCTTCTGTCTTGTATCTGGCCAATCACCATCAAGTATCTAAAATGTCTGGTTTGATGTGTTGACAGACAAATAGGTTGCTGCTGAAAAATGTCCTCAGCTGATCTACAGAAGTCTGTTTAAACTGCCATGTAGACTGTAGTGAACAAATCCAATGATATATTTCCCCCTCACAGAGAAAACCTTTGTCTCGGTTACATCTTGTATGGATTTTTCTGATCCATTGTAGATTCTGTTGAAAAACTCTTCTGTAGCAGCACTCTCCACAATTGTCGCCCAAATCACACTGCACCATATTGTGAGTCTTGCTGTGACGGTGCAATAATAATAACTATTATTATAATATATAACTATATTATATAATAATAATAATATTATTATTATTATTATTATTATTATTATTATTATTATTATTATTATTATTATTATTATTATTATACGCATGATGATGATGATAATTATTGTTATTATTATTATTATTATTATTATTATATTGGTGGCAGTGGCAACGGACCAGCAGATGAAGATGATTGAATTAATTCCACTAATAATACTAATTATGCAATGGTGGTTCAGTGGTTTTTGCCTGCCGTGTGGGAGGTCCAGGTTTGATTCCTGGTGAAACCATATCACTTTTCAATAACTTCCCAAGGGAATTATACAGATCAATTTATGATGAAGAGACTGAACTCATTCAAAATAAGATAAAAAATGAGCACAACCTTTATTTTTATTATTTTGGGTTTTAAATTCCTGACAGCAAAATTAAAATATTGGTGTGTTAGATGTTGGGTGTGAAAACACACACACAAAAAAGGCTTTCTATAAAAAAACATTTTTTAGAACCAGATTAGGAGCTATTCAGTTGAAATAGTTTCACAAATTCATTGAGGCTTCAAACTGTAAATAAAAATATAAAAATTGTTATCCGACACTCTGGGGTAAATTTTAATTTGCAAAGTCACAATGCAATTATAATAATTACAGCTGCTGTCAAACTGGGGAAAAAAACCACAAGTGTCTCTTTTATTAAAGTCAAACACTCAAACTCTGATTCAACTCTGCTTCATATCGTTCTGATTTTAGTCATGGCATTTTATGTCTGTGTATCCGGCTGCACCTTTTCCACTGGCAGAGATAGATTTCAAAATAAGATCCAAAACAAAAACACTTTTACAGGTTGCAGCCAAACACAGTTCTCCTGATAACTCTGTGTGTTATGGCTTTGTTTGACTGTCGTTTCTCTACAGGGCAGAAAGTCAGCCAGCATGAAGGATCTGCACCGAGCATCAGTGTGGAACTGACGCAGGAAGTGGAGAGACATGGTGGTTGAATGGTTGGCAAGCTCCACAATCATGATAAAGCAGCTCTGATGTGATGATTATGACAATCATTATTGTTATTGCAATTATTTAATTCATTATTACTATTACTTTTTTTAGGACATTAGGAAAAATAGGGCTAAACATAACAACTGACTCTGAACTGTTACTGGCTTTAAATCTTCCTCCAGCGATAGAAAATTCTAGGTTTTCTCTGCAGTGCAATAAAGTTGAAAGCCGTAAATCAGATTTTGATTTGCTATAATTATTTATAATCATAGGAGATTACTCCATTCAAATAATTTGTGTCAGTGAAGTAGTTATTGGCCCGACATGGGAAAGAAAAACATACTTTAGCTCAGTTGGATTCTCATCTTCATCGAGTTAAGTCGTCTGACAGCAGACGTGTCCATGTTCTTCTCCCGGGGAAATCATGGATGAGTTTTTTTGTTTGTTTTTGGTGGTTTTTAATGGCCGTATGACTTTCTTGTTGAACTTTAAAACTTGAAGAGTTATTTTGGTCAAACATTAATCTATTTTTAGATACTATAATGCAGTGGGTTAAGAAATAGTTGCTGCATTGGAATAAGCACTTGTTGATGTCCAATATCAGGAAACATTTATTGTTAATTTCTTAAACTCTGCCTTGTTTGAATCTAAAATAAAAATGTTAAAAAATTTCTATTTTTATTTTCTTAGGTATTACATTTGTCCTTTACCTCTGATCAGGTCGACTCAGGATTTTATTCCCTAAGTCATTTGATTTCTGATTGATATGAAAAGAATCTTCACCTTCATCTGTTTATCCATAACCAGTTTCAGGTGCAGCAGCAGTCTCCACCACTGCCACCCAAATCACATTGCACCACACTGTGAGCCTTCCTGTGGGTGATGACTGGAGGTTATGTGGTTCAGGTTGGTGCTATGATGCTGCAACTTGGCAGCTGGTGGATTAGAACCTGAAGCCTTGCAGACCCAAGTCTGCTTCCTTAATATAAAAAAGCAGCAAAACTGAACACAATTTATAATTCGTATTAATGGATTATTCTTTGAAGAAAATATAAGTATCATGGGTGGCAAACATTTTTTTTTTTTACCAGCGGGCCACATCAACAATACAGTTCCCTTGAAGAAGTGGTTGTAATTTAAAGATTAAGATACATTTCGTTTTTTTTTTTGTCGTGACATTGTGATTCACACCAGAACACACAATGAAATGTCACCTCTGCATTTTACCCGTCACCAAAAAGGGAGGAGTGGTCAGCTTTGGAAGCCCGGGGAGGTGTGTGTGCGGACGACAACAGTAACTTGGTGGTGGGGGATTCGAACTGGGGGCCTAGCTGACCCAAGTCCTTTTCCTTAACCACTAGGCCACCAACTGCACCAAATCATTCCTTCAAGCCGGATGAATCGAAAAATGGATAAATGGAAGACTGTATAAATGTGACTACTCCACATATTAATACACGTTACTCCAGTTAATTATTACAAATCAAGAAACAAATACAGTTCATTACTGTCTGATAAAAACATGTGAATGTAAATGAAAAGGGGAACAGAGTGGTGAGATTACAAGGAGCAGAGGTGGAGAAGGTGGAGGAGTTCAGATACTTTGGATCAACTGTTCAGAGCAGTGGAGACTGTGGAAGAGAAGAGAAGAATAGAGTAGAGACAGGATGGAACAACTGGAGAAAAGACTCAGGAGTGATCTGTGATAGAAGAGAGTCAGCTAAGGTGAAGGGACAGGTTTACAGGACAGTGGTGAGACCAGCCATGATGTATGGACTAGAGACACTAGGAATAGGTAGAAGACAAGAGGGAGAGCTGAAGGTGGAGGAGTTAAAGATGCTGAGGTTCTTTTTAGGAGAGACAAGGAAGGACAGGATCAGGAACGAGGTGATTAGTGGGACAACACAGACAGGAAGGTTTGGGAAAAAAAGCTAGAGAAGACAGATTAAGATGGTTTGGACATGTTCAGAGGAGGAACAGTGGTTATATTGGGAGAAGAATGATCCTAGAGATGGAGCTACCAGGTAAGAGACTAAGAGGAAGGCCATGAGGAGATTTATGGATGCAGTCAGGGGGGGACATGCTGTGGCAACCCCTGAAAAACGGGATAAACGGAAAGATGAAGAAGACTGTCTAATAAAAATACTTTTAATTCATCCAGCTGAAAAACTCTGCTCCATAGAAAATATTAAATGTTTTCTAAGATCTTGTGGTCCATACAGAAGACCTGGGTGGTGGTATTTGGCCCCCGGGCCATAAGTTTGACGTATGAATTAGACAAAAGTCTGCGTGGTTGATTTTTTAGCAAACTTTCATCTAATTACAGCCTACATTAGAGCAGGTCTGCTGATCTTTTTTCTCAGTTCTTCATTGGTACAAAATGATTTATTCGTCTTTACTGCTACTCACAGGTGTGAAAAATGTCATGTAAACACAAGCTGTGTTTAATATTTTTGTTTTATTCTGAAAGTGAAATGGAAACTTGTAGGACATGTAGGATAAAAAACAAACCCAATTCAGTGACTAATTAAAATTAGGATCCAAAGATGTCCTGAATCAGTGGTTCCCAGGCTCAGCATGGGGCCATACTGCTGATTCCATGCATGCCTTCTCCCCAGGACAACACCAACTTCATCACCCCCACCCCCACCATCTCACCCCCTCCCTCACTGGCTCTCCTACTCGCTCTCTCTTTCTCTCTCACTGTCTCTAATTTAATGTTGTGTTGTTTTTATTCCTGCCTTTAAGAGCTCGTCCAAAGGGTTGACATTGATGAATGCGTGTAAAGGATACGCTGCAGGTAGGATATGGTTACAGGGCAAAGCTGGGAGAGAGGGAGGGAGGGAGGAGAGAGGGAGGTGAGGAGGTGGGGAGGGCTGGTGGGATGAGAGTTTATAGATGAGCCCGGGGGAGCGGCGGCGGTGGTGGTGGTGGTGGTGGTGGTGTGAGAGGGTCAGGATGTTTGTTTTCCAATGAGCCGTGACTCTGAGAGACAAGAGGAGGGAAGAGTGGGATGAGAGAGGAGAGAAGAATGACGAGACGTGTGGAGAGACAGATTAACTGCGACAGTCACAGCATCTGAATTCACCGGGAATGAGTTTTAATCATTTCATTTCAGGTCGACGTCCACTTCTAACAAATAAAACCATGTGACTCTTTGTGTTTCTGCATCTGTGTGTCTCAGCTACTGAGGAAAATACCGTAACATAAAAGCATATGTAACTGCTAACACAAATCACTGTTTATTTAAAAAAAAAAAAAAAACACCTCAGGACATTTGTTTTTGTATGGTCGTGTAGTGTATGTTGTTCTTGCGGGGCAGATTCAGGAAAATACCGTAACATAAAAGCATATGTAACTGCTAACACAAATCACTGTTTATTAAAAAAAAAAAAAAAAACACCTCAGGACATTTGTTTTTGTATGGTCGTGTAGTGTATGTTGTTCTTGCGGGGCAGATTCAGGGCAAAGGGAGTGTGTCTCTGAAGGTGTGTAAACAGAGTACGACATGCTTTAAGACACACAGGAACACACACACACACCAAACCAACACACACACTCACACACAGGAACGAAGATCCACCTTCAACCCTTGGGCAAACTTGTTTTAAGACAATTATTTCCATTACTGCTCAGACAAACAACCACTGAGCGTTCACACACCCACTTAAACATTATGACTTGTGTCGTGTGTTGTCATGTTTGACAAGATTTTGTTGATGAGGAAAAAATTGTTGTAAATACTATAAAAAAAAGAGAAACTTCCTATGACTCAATAACAAAGACCAACGTGGAACCATTTTTAACCTGGACTTTCACCTCAGTCTCATTCATATTCACACAATTATTAGGGCAATGGCGACGCAGTGTTTAAGGGACCGGCCTTGGTCAGGAGGATTTCAGGTTCGAATCCACCAGCTTGAGCAGGGCACCATCCCCACCCACTGGAATCCCTTCGTTTCCGACCCATCTTTATTTTCCAAAGTCACAGAACTTAGACTTGGACATAGACTACCTTTAGTCTGGCAATGAAATGTCGTTGCTTGGCAACCGGGGTACACACTATTTACTACAGAGCTTGTAAACCATGAGGTGACAATTACTTAAGATATTATTACAATATATGCAGTCAAGTCTTTCTACTGAAAACCCATCTGTCCTTCTGACTGCACACTTGATAGTCTTGTTGTCTAACCATCCTCAAGTACTTTTCTGCCACTCTTGACTTTAAAAACAGCAAATATAGCTTCAAGTCAATGTTGATGATGGTCAATTTTTGGCCAATTCATTTATGTTGTCTCTGTCTTTACGCAATCGCTGTCTTCACTGTTCCCAAAATAACAGTGGAATAGAAAAGGTGTAAAATTCCTGTCTGTTGTGTTGACGCAGAATTTCACTCCAGAAGGTTTTTCTCTCTAAATGTGTTCATTCCGGTCTGCGTAGCTGTAAGGTGTTGAAGATGTATGGGATAATGTGTGTTCAGGGTTGTTATGATACAGCTCTAAGTGACGGACGATGAATAGACACAAAAATAGATGTAGGAAGAAGAGAACACGTCCATGAGAATGAGAATGAGACCAAAGAAAAGTGTAGAGATGGACGTAAACCTGCTTGTCTCGGCCTCAACACTCTGTTTAACGTCGAGTTCAACAAGGCTGTGTTTTCCCGTTCTCATGCAACACCTCTCTACACACCCATAAATCTCCACTACTTAACTACCAGCAATAAAAAACATCTCTGATTAAATAGTTGGAAGACAACTCCTTATAATGCAGACCCAGAGTATCTGTCTCTATGGCGAGTTGCCCCTACGATTTCTGTCCAATGGGGATGAGCTTCGTGGAATCTGGTCTGCAGTTGCGCATCTGTCAGATACGTCTGCTCTGTAATAAGTCAACCTAAGCCGGTTGCTGTGTGACCTGTGCCGTTGTCATTACACAAGTTGGCACGCATGTAGCGGGTGTTTGATTTATTCACAAACACATGCCGTTTCATCTTTCCTCAGACCTCTCTCTAGCTATGTCTCTTCTTGCATTCCTCCTCGCTGTCTCAGCTTTCAGTTCCATCTCCCACACTTTCTCTCCCCATCTGCTGGTGTCTTTGATTAAATATTGTCAAGTTGTGGTTGTGGGATTCAAAATGATTCACGTTTCAAGGAGTAAAGTAGAAAAGCGCAGATAGTGACTCAGGGAAAGCGTTTTTATGACATAAATGGCCCAAATGTTCTATTGTTTATAGAACTCCTACAGTCAAATGTGCAAATATTTCACAACATAAGTAACACATCACGTTCTCTGAAATGTTCCACCATTTCCTCAGAAGCCAGACGGGTGGGTTTGCAATATTCTGGGTAAAGTATTGGCTTTTAACGGTGCTAACTGTCTAAAAGGATTTTGAGGCCATGCAGGAGGTACAGAAAGAAATCAAGACAAAAAAAAAAAACTAAAACATTTGCCTCACAAACATTGAAGAAACACAACTTTCAGAATTCAGGCCCACATGTTTCGGTTCACTTGACATAATTTGGCCCCTGGGATGATTTAATTATTCATCCCTAATGAACAAAACATTTTCTAATGTAGCACAGATGGAAGATATAATGTTTTATCGCCTACAACCAAACACAGACACTACAGCAGCCTTGAAGAACCCAGTCGTCGCCACATCCTATAAATCAGTGGTCCCCAACCACCGGGCCGTGGACCGGGTCCGGTCCGTGGGGCAATTGGTACAATTTATGTTTTATTTATTATTAGACATTAAAAAGTGTTTTGATAAAGGTCCAGACCCCCTTGGCCATGTCCAAAAAATACCACTTTTACACTGGACGTTTGATTTTCATTAGTGGTATTTATCAGCTACACCTCCGGTCCGCTAAAAAATTTTTAGACGTTTGACCGGTTCCATGGCGCAAATAGTGTTGGGGAACACTGGTATAAATAATCGTTCCTACCAAATAACTTTGATTTAACATCTTATAACAAGCACACAACTGAACTGGGCTCACAATGTGGCACAGTGTGATTTGGGTGTCATTCATGGTGACTGACCTGATAATGGGAAGTGGATAAAAATGTATGAATGAACAAACTTAATTTGCTTGGTCAGAGTTACTTTATCTAACCAACTACTAAAAGAATAAAATCCATCGTACCATCAGATATCTTTATTTGCAACTGAGCTAAAAAAAAAGTTGTATGTTTACCACTTTATGAGGGTTCAGTAACAATCTTATCTTCTTATCTTCAGAAGGGGGTTCTTGGACATCCCAGATGGAAGGAAGTCCTGCTGGACTCCTCTATGGAGTGTACAGGACTTGTTTAACTTCAGCAAATACTAAAAGACTCTCAATGTCCAACACCTTCATCTACGCTGTGAGAACACGAGAGAAGCCAAAGAACTGGCGGACGGTCAAAACCCGTTTCTTGATCTTAAATGTTCAGTCCAGTGTTCATACCAAACAATGTGAGACCTCTCAAACATCTACAATGACCAACTGACCTTTGAATGTCTGGTCTTGGTGTAGAATTCTGTCCATTCTTCTCAGCCTATTTGTTAGGACTTTAGAAAGTATTTTATAGTCAGTGCAGGGGATCTAAGACAGGGCCTTCAATATTGATTTATGGAAAAGTCACTCTTTTTTGAAAAGACCAAAGAGGTCTCCAAGCAGAATAAAGAAATTTCTTTTTTGTCATTGTGTTTCTCACCACAGCGCACAACGAAATTTGGCCTCTGCATTTAACCCATCATCAAAGTGAGCAGTGGGCAGCTAATGAGCGCCATCAGGGCATCTCAGTGGTAACCTGGCGGTAGTGAGATTCAAACCAGGGACCTTGCGGACCCAAGTCTCCTTCCTTAACCACTACCACTACCTTAACCCACCGTACTGCACAAAGAAGAATGAAGAACGTGATGTAGTCTGAAATCTAAGACCACAACCAGAGTATGTTGGCAACAATAGCTTTAACATGCTATGATGTCCAGTCCTGATTCTGTGTGTTCACTCAAGGTCCGTGTATGGTCATCTGTTTTATTCTAGAAAAGCTCTTATTTTGAAGGACACACTGTGCTGAACAAAATGAGTATGTTAAAAAAAAGTGTTTTTTTTTTTTTTCCAGAAAATGTATTTGCTTGGTTTGAATTCTATGAGAGTGGGTCGCGACATGATGACCACAGGAAGGTTGACCAGTTGAGAACCACTGCTCTAATAAATTGGTAATTTAGAATCTGCAAAAACAAATCATTTTCTAAGGTTTACAACAGAAGGGCGTTTCCATTAATGCATGGACTCGCACGCACTCTGACATGTTGCATGTACTAGAGGTAAGTTAAGTGCTGTTTAATGGTTCAAACCATCAGGTCCAACTAATTTCAGTCTTGATCAAGGAAGGGAGTTCCTGCAGCCAAATGAATCATCCAAGTACAACAAACCTGCTCCTATCCCTTGCATCCCAACACAATCCCCCAGCGCCCTCAAATCTGTGCTGCATTAGTTCTTCCCCACATCCAACCCTTCGTCACGTGTCAATGTCCAGAGAAGTTTGTCCTTTGACCCAGCCGAGAGTTCTCCTCAGGACAGGGTCTGCGATTTGAATTACGTCCACTGATTGAAGGCCTGTCGTTGGCCACGGATTCATAAACACGTAACTCAGCGTCCAGTCAAAGTAAATCATCCTCATGCTGCATATCGGCCTCATTAAAATACAACAGGACGTCTGTCACTGTAGAGTTGTAGAGAAATCATTTCAGACTGTGAAGCAGTAAGTTAAGGACACAGCTGTAAAGACAAAGATCCTTAGTGAACTTCACCAAATGACAACATAATCAGATCACGTTGTTTCATCCAGCATCATAAAAACTTCAGGTGGTGAAATTTACAGCTGACTGTGATGAATCCTTACAGTTCTCAGCTCTGCTCCTTCTGACTTTGTTTTACGACTTACATTTGCTCATTGTGGAAATTTTACAGCTCAAGAAATGGCTGTGGACAGATGTGGACAAACCTGAGGCCCAGGTGACGTTTCAATGGTTCCAAATACAGGGAATTAAACGGTCAGACTTATCAATGATGCATAATTGTTCATCAAATAACACCAATGATTTTGACATCAAATGTAACAACTGTGGTACATTAACATTGTTGCGTAGTTAACATGGACCTAATTTCATCTCTTGGAGATACAAGAAAATCCAACCTGAAATGTTAAAGTTCTCTGAAAAAAAAGCCAAAAATATCTTATTTATTTTTACATATTAGGATTTTATCGGTCCAACCAAAATGTGTGGGATGTGAAGCACTTAGAAAAACCCACTAATACAAAATTTACCATCAGTACAAGCGCTGTTGGTGTAGTGGTATCATGCAAGGCTCCCATTCTTGCGACCTGGGTTCAATTCCCAGGCAGCGCAGAGTTTTTTTTTTTACCTTACTTCAAATTTGATAAAATTCTCTACATCATACACCTGAGATTTAAGTTTTTTTGGGCAAAGATTATTTGTTTTCTTTTTTAAAACATTTGCTCCACAGTTGAATTGATATAAAAAATTTGTTGCTAAGTGACAAAAATGTCCATTTCTTTTACCATACAGCAGCCATGCATGTAAAAACAGGAAGAAATTTAGTTTTTGTCATTGTGACGTTGTGATTCACACCACAGCGCACAATGAAATTTGGCCTCTGCATTTAACGCATCATCACAGTAGTGGGATTCAAACCGGGGACCTTGCAGACCCAAGTCTGACATAGGAATGACTGACAGAGACCAGAAAAGGTAAGTCTTCAGGAGAGGCTTCTACGTAAATTCCCTTGTCATTATACCAACATCGAGTTCACACCTTCAGACCAACACTTCTAACCTTCCTCTTTTCCCTTATTTTCCCGAATTTTTCCCGAATTATTTAATGTTGATTGTAATTAAATTAAAACAACACCTGACGTATTAATTCTAGATGTTGTTCCAATCTGCACTTCACCGCCCTGGTTGTACTGAATAACCTCACGATGACACAATCACACCAGCACAATTAGCCCACTGTAGCTTTTATATGGTGGTCATTATCACTGGCTATAAACAGCCACTGCAGTCGGTCGGCCCCTCCCCTTCACTCAGATGCAGGACCAGGGATATTTTACTGGCCTCACGTGCTTCACATCCGTGCAGCATGTGTGCTGACCAGCCACTCTCCAAAGATCAGTGAGTAACAATGTGTTCCACACTGTCTAAATTACTGGAATACCTACAGGGATTATCTCTGAAAACACACGTTAATAAGGAAATTAAACGACAAATAAAGTCCTCATCCTGAGACGATACTGAGCCTTGACATTTTCTATGAGGTTAAAAAAATATATTTGGGGTTGATGTCATAATTTTTATGACACAAACAACAATGACTAAACTGTCCGTGGCAGTAAAAATAGTGTTTGGCAGCTCTTACATACAATATTTGTTGGGTTTTGGTATCACTCCAAAGTACTTGAGTGGTTCCCTAAGTGCAGCACTTTTAAAGGTTTGGAGTTACGACTTGTACACAACAACATAAACCACCCCTATGTGTTTGTACTCAAACCTCCCAGTTGTTGTTTTTATTATTTTATCTTACTTGACTTTATTCCCTGCAGCTGCTCCTGATCTTTGGGTTTCCCCAGTATGCAGCACACATGTAGCGTCCCCGCCTAGAGCTCCCACTCTGGTCATTAGCAGGAATGAGCTTTGGCTCTAATTAGAAATCACTGGTGTTCAGTTCCTGCTGTTTTATGGACTTTGGGTATTTTTATATGACTGGTTTTTCAAACATGAAATGAATTTTCTTCTGTGAGATTAATCAACACTTGGTTCAGTTCTTTGAGCAATAAGCGTCTTGGACCGAAGATTCTTTCTAGTTAAAATAAATCATGACCGCCTTAATATTCAGAGCCGTGACAGATGATTAATGTGATTTTTCTTTCTTTTCATATTATTACCAATTGCAGGCTTCCTTTGTTTGTATTTATTGGTTTTCTGCAAATATTATATAAACTGAAACCCTGTCCAGCAGGAAATGATATTAGTGGCACAATAATCATGCTTGTGTTTATTTATTTAACATAATAAAAACCCACATGTGTGCGGTCTGTGTTTGACATGTCACATCTTAGATTGATGATGTTGCAGTGAACTAATAATCGCATTCCTGCTTTAACATAATAAAAGATAAGAATTACAATAATGTCAGGGCGGCACCGTGGAGTAGTGTTTACTGCTGTCGCCTCGCTGCAGAAAAGTCAGCAGTTTGAATCCATGTTTATATTTATGTTCCATTCAGACAATTGACGATTGATTATATAATATTATTTGCTTCTTGCATATAAAAAATTCCAAAAAGAAAAAAAAAATGAAAACAGCAAATCAGTACAAAATAGGAATTGATGACCCAAATCACCCTGCACCATACTGTGGGAAGGTATATAAGTGGGTGACGGTACTATGCTTAAAATAGTGGTCCCCAACCACCGGGGACCAACACTGGTCCATGAGTGAATTGGTGCCGGGCTGCAGAGAAATAATGTTTTTTTTTTGGCTCCGTCTGTCTATTACTTCCACTTGATCTACACCCATATCAACAAAAGAACTGACCAATAGAATGGCTAGGATTCCATCATCAATAATGCAACTATATTTGATTAGGAAATATTTTCTCAGTGAAGACAACAATAAACTCAAAATGACTCAGAGTCATTGATAAAAGATACAAACTTTTTATACCAGTTTGGTAGCAGAAAGTTATAGGCTGTGTGCACTTGAGAAATCCCTGTTGTGCCCATGCAGTTCATTCAGGTAGATTTTATAGGTAGGAAAATATTTCAGAACACCGTAAATTTAATTTTATTAAGGGGTATTTATCTGCCACAACTTAACGACCGATCCATGAAAAAAGTACAAGACATTTAACAGGTCTGCGGCGCTTAAAATGTTGGGGAACACTGTCTTAAAGCACCTCAGTGGATTCAAACCTGAAACCCTATAGACCCAACCACCAAGCCTCCACCGCGGACGGTTGAAAATAATTTGAAAGGATTTTTGTGCCTTGATGCCAAAGCATCAACTGCTGAATGTGGATTATTTTCATTAGAAACGTCGTAATAAAGTACTTCATGTGATCGTAACGTGCAAGGACAAAGCAGAACAATATTATTGAATACAAACCGTCGGGGTTCATTGGGGCCATGTTGAATTGAAATGGATCGAGAGAAAGACGTGTTCCCTGTTCAGACCAGCGCATGTTTCAGCTTGATTTTAGTACAAACAGAAATGGATCTTATGAGCCAATTATTTAAAAAAGAAGAAGAAAAGACCGTTAACGTCAAAGCTAGCATCTGTGATTTTTACAGAGAGAGGCATCAACAGCCATGTAGTGAGGACTTCAAGTAAAAAGTAACATCTAGTCCTTCACCTGATGTCATCTGGGATTAACTGAGGTTCTTCCTGTAACCCATGACAGATGGGGGGAGCTGCTGAGTAATAAATTAAAGTAAAAAACCAATAAAAACCAATACAGTAAATACAGTTAAAGTTTACCGTAAATAATTTGTGCCAGTATTCGTGGTTGCTACAACATGACCCCAAACTTTGTTGACCACATACGTATTCAGTAACACCACAATGACGTTGAAGGCTCATTTGTGCTTAGTTAGCACAGGGGATAATTGTCCTGTGCTAACTAAGCGCCGGCATCAGTCCAAGGTTTTAATGTTTGGAACATCTGAGACGGCTTTTGTTGACTGCTTAAACCACGCTGTCTCAACAATTCCTGAAATCAATAACCCAGCATTAGCCACTGGTAACTCCAGCAGACCAGATGTGGCCAACACTGAGCTGAAGGAGGAAAAGAGTCCGAAATGTTTCTTTTTTTTTTCACTGGATGGAAAAATGTCTGCATTAATTTGCTTCATCAAAAGACAAATTCTCTTTTCAGAGCAGTTCGCCGGGGTTGTTCTGCCTGGGTGAGAAACGAAGGGCGGAATTGTACTTTCACACATGTTTTAATTCAGAGTCTTTCCATTAGGACCCCTTAGAGTGAGAGGAAATTGTTCACTAGAAAAATAAAGCTCAAGCCATCTGCCTTCTTTCAACTTTCTTATTGCGAGTAATCTCCAAGTTTCTCAAAACTGTTCCTGTGCCATGTGTTCCGTGAAAAGTCAACAGAAAACGCTTTTCACCATTTTGCATGTTCTACTCTGTTCTGACTAATGAGCGTATTGTTCTGAATCACTGACACACACACACACACACACACACCCACGCCTACTTTCACACAGGCTGTCCTTCAGGGGGATGTCTGACACTGATCCCTGCGGAGCTTAAAGAACACCGGACAAAAGTCGAGGGCAGACGGGGCGTCTGCTACAAAGAAGGGGCAGAAAGGGTTTTTATCAGGGAGAAAAGAGAAATCTCCCTTGTAGATTAATAAAATCACCCTGAGGTTCTTCTACACACACCCTGAGCTGCACCCCCCACCGCTACACACAGACGGCATAGCAAAGGTTTGCCCCACCTGCTGCCCGGCAACAACTGATGAGAAAAAGATTCTCTAAATATTAAAATTTCTTAGGTAACCTGGGTGCTTGAGTCCCAGGTTGCTGTCACTTTCCCAGCAGAACTTCTGGGACGTGACGGAGGTAGAGGAAGAGAATATTTAAAGTTTCTCAGCCCGTCGGACAGTGGCTGGTTTTACTCACCGAGAGTTTCCTCTCATCTACAATCAGCACCGTCGCTGCTTTTTTCACACTCCTGTCATACTTGGAATGAATATCTGTAGAGTACAGGCTACACATTGAAAAAACAAACATTACCAGCATGGCTGAAAACTATGATTGCAAGGTGAAAGTGGAGTGCAGGTAGAATTATACTTCATGAATGGATGTCTTTGTGCATTGAGTTTATGGCCTTAATCAAGAAAATATAAGTTTTTTTTTATTTTATTTGACATTTGCAAACATAAACCATGGAGTGAATTTTAAGAAATTGGTTTTAATGCATCAGTCTATGTGTCTATGTGTTATTGTTACAAAGGCAAATTATTTACATATACTTGACGATTATTGAGAGACTTAAAGACGGGGAATAACATCGTCAAGCAGTTTTTTTTATTATTATTTTGAGGAATTAAGCGAAGGACTTTCCGATTCCTAATCACTTCACTTTATTCATTCATCTTCCTTTGCTGGGTCCGTTCCTGGGTTCCAGGGGATGCGGCCTCCACAATTGCCACCCAAATCACACTGCACGTACACCTCTGCTGTTGGTGGTGAGCCCACTGGGAGATTTTGTGGGTGGTGACGGTGCTATGATCAGACATTATTTCTGCTACCAGACTAGAGCTATTGCGACCAAATTGTGCAATATTGTTATATATTTATTTTTATTTTAATACTGTTTTCAACTGTTTACTCACTGCCACAATAGGCCATTTTATATTGTGTTATTAAATGTTTTATAGTGTATATATTTTGTGTTTCTATCCTACCTACTTCTAACTCTACTTCTCTACCTGTGCTGTTGCAAAAAGAAATGTCCTCACTGTGGGACAAACAGAGGTTTTCTTAATCTCACAGATTCAAACCTCAAACCTTGTGGACCCAAGTCTGCTTCTTTATCCGCTAAGCCACCACTGCCACCCCTAGTAATTCCTTATATATTACTTTGAATATCTACCTTATTATGATTAAATTTTTAATTAGGTTAAATTAGGGAGGGAGTGTGTGGGGACGACGTCACCTCAGCAGGTAACTTGGCAGTAGGGGGATTCGAACCGGGGCCCTTGCAGACCCAAGTCCGCTCCCTTATCCACTAGGACACCAACTGCCCCGTCAATCTAATACAGCTGTAAGATCAGCTATAATGCCTGCAAATCTTATTCTTTTCGTGGATTTTGCATTTTTGCATATGTTACGTGAAATAATTCAGGAAATCACGTGTATTTATTAAACCTAAACTAAAACTCTGGTTCACAGTTGCTCCATGCAACATCAGTCCCACTCCACCGTCCAACCCTTGCACCTGTCCCAGTCTCGTTTGTGTCTAATCCTCCCTGTGTTAGTGTATAATAGGATTTCAGGAATCAGAAAGCATCTGCTTGAACTTCTATGTCCTGTATTTATGTATAGTATGTACGCAGGTCTATTTTCATAACGCTGTGATCTCTCCATGCTTACTTCACACAGAGGGAATGAATAGGATTGACGTGGGGATATTTGCACCTTTAATAGACACAGGATGTGAGAAAAAAACAAAAGAAAAAAAAAATAGGACACGTCCTGAGCTACTATGTTTTCACAGACCCCAGTCAGGCATGTCCTATCATTTGCTGTCCACACAGAGGACAGTGGATCAGCATTGTCACTGTCATCTAGGAATTGCATGAGTCATATTCTGGGGAATGAATATTTGCAGAGTTCATAGGCGTCGGTCTTGTATGGCAGCGATATGTTTACTTCACTGATGCAGTGGAGTATTAAGCGCCTGCTGTTCACGAGGAGCTCGAGATAAACGGCTTAGTTCAATGGACTATCGTTATAATAACTGGGCAGTCACGCCGCTGGTGTTTCTAACCACAGCTGATCAATGTTAAGTATAGTTATCTTCTAATAAACTTTGACTCGCAGGCCTTTAAACCTCCACTAAAGCTCCTCAGATGTATGTCATAATTATATCGTACATGAGAGAGTCTTTTTTTATATCATTATTAAACCTGTCATTATAATACTAAACTGTCCTTTCACTATTTTTTTTTTTCCTCCTGGTCTGGTTTGGTAAATAGTCATTCATCGTCCCTGCGTCAACCCTGTCAAAATGACTGCTTGTGAACCACAGGCATCCTAACTATGGCAAACCAACAACAACCTCAGCGCTAACAAGATAGCCTCTGAGGAAGGGTGAGCTGAAAGGCTACACAGTGAGGGCTGTTTCACTGTTTTACATGACATGGTCAAGTAAGAGTTACGAGACATGAATCAAGGGATTTCTGGACTTGGACGGAAAATTTTACGTCTATTGGATTATGTGGGTGAAATGAGGTTTCACCGAAGTCACAGCCGTAATAGAGTACAATCTGTGTTTAAGTCATGAATTGTATCTACGTGAAGAGAGACAAGGAGGAAGACTTCCTTGTCAGACGAGGAAGAAGATTTTTCTCAACCTGGGAAAACCATCTCTCATGGTTTTTTGAAACACAACCTTTCCCCCATCTATAAAACCCCTTTGGGAATACCCAAATGAATACCCAAATGAATACCCAAATGAATACCCAAAAGAGTCCCCCTTGAATAACCAGTTTTGCACATCAGAGAGGCGTGTGACCAAAACCACTCTTACAACGACTGTAACGAACCATCAATACCCTTGGATGAAAGGTGAAACCTTTTCCAAAATGAACGACCCAGTTGCCTAACTAAACCCTTTAAACCTTGACCACGACCTGGATGCCTTGGAACCTTCATCAACAAGGAAAAAGACCATAGGAGATAATGGTGATTGTCACCAAACCAAAGTTAACAAGAAGCACTTGATAGGATAAGTATGGGGAGAAGGTCTACGGTAGATTCTTCAAGAGCTTGTGTTTCATGTTTTATTGCAGTTCAAAACTATTGTTTATTTCCATTTCCTAAATGTACTTCCTGTCATTGCCAATAGGCAGAGGACAGGCGGCAGAGCTGGAGGTGGAGGAGTTAAAGATGCTGAGATTCTCTTTAGGAGAGACGAGGATGGACAGGATCAGGAATGAGGTGATTAGAGGGACAACACAGACAGGAAGGTTTGGAGAAAAAGCTAGAAAAGACAGATTGAGATGGTTTGGACATGTTCAGAGAAGGGACAGTGGATGCATTTGTAGAAGAATGATCCTAGAGACGGAGCTACCAGGTAGGAGACAAAGAGGAGATTGATGGATGCAGTGAGGGAGGATTTGGAGGTAGTTGGAGTCAGAGTAGAAGATACAGAGGACAGGAGAAGATGGAAAACGTTGATTGTGAGTGGCAACCCCTGGAAAAGGGACAAAGGAGAAGAAGAAGACTCGCTGGCAGTGAATATTGATATTGGCGCCTCATGTTCCAACATGATTTATCTTGATTTCTAATGTCTCAAATCGGGTTACCCTTTAAGTAATATATCACCGCCCTCCCAAGATGATCACAGTAGTCTTTATTTCAGATTTTTCATTTTTCTCCACAACAGGAGTTCAGGTTCAAAGTTAGACTGAGGCTGAACCAGCGTCTGGTGCCGTATCACAGGGGAGGAGGAGGTGTTGTGTTCGTTCAGCCTTAGTTGGGAGGGTTTGTGCACCTGCCCGATTTCATTTACAGGTGTCGACTGATTCTCTCACTGGATGGTCACAGGGACTGACCAAGTGACCTTAACCTTCTGCACCCCAGTGCCACACACACACACATGCTCCTACCCCCCTGGGATGGTGGGGTTTGATCAGACTGGGCACAAAGACCAGCATTATTCTTCATTATCCCATCCACCCGAGGACTGGGACAGAAAAGGAGGCGGAGGTGAGGGGAGTGCGGGGGGGGGACTATGTCATTTTTCATAAAATGTCTGAGTGTTCCACCTTTTTTTTTTACTATTATTTGGGAAAGATATTGCAAGGCAGGCAAATTCAAAGTTGATCTTGATTTAGTTTAGTTTAGTTTAGTTTAGTTTAGTTTAGTTTAGAGATGGTTGGGAACATTGTTCCTGTCTCTGCTGTGTGGGCCTGACTGTGTCCACTGGGTGAGTTAGTGCAGGACAAACAGGGAGATCTTCTCATGAGCAGCGAGCCCACAGTGTGTTTGCATTGCTTTAGCCAGCACAATGACTAATGAAAGACCAGAAGCCACTGTGAGGAAAAGCACTGCATCCCTGCATACTGTTCCCCCATAAACATCAACACACCGGTAAGACAAATGAGGCTGCAGCGTTGCTCCACACCGCCTCACTCCAAACTCCAGTGATTGCATTTCACCAAATCTGCAATATGGACAGTATTTGCCAGATCAGGTTGTCATAGAACGGAATCATGTGACATGTTTTTTTTTTCTGTTTTATTTCTGGGATTATATATTTTAATTGTTTTTAAAAGAAGCTTAGAAAGTTGGGAAAGTTTGCTCTTGTTGAAGAATTCTTCTCCGCTGAAATGTGTTTTCATTATTTCCTCAATAACATATAAACACTGACTGAATCACACTGGGATTCAGAAAGAAAAGGTCAAATTCTTCACTTCATCTTGAAGAATTGATTCCCATGTCTGACTGTTCTGTCAGTGTTTCCCAAGCTTTTATGGAACTAACTCCCTCTAGAGGTAACAGGCTGAAATGCTGCCGGAGATAAAGGGAGATAATTATCTCTCTCCACAGCACACTGTTTGAAATTATTATTATTATTATTATCACTCCTCCACTAACTTTATATCCTATTATCCAACTTCAAAGTTAAAGCCTGATTTTATATCGCACCACAGAATATCCTGAGGAAAATGTTACGTCAGAATATAAAGTGAAACCAAAACGCTTTTGTTTGTACATTTTTTAGTTACAACTATTTTTAATAAGAGTTATGGTTGATTTATGGATGTTGAATTTAATCAGGCATAACACTGTCTTGACCATATTACTTCCAGTGGGATCATCACCTCCTACACGAAGGCTTCTTACCATATGGTGGAGTGTGATTTGAGTGGCAGTGGTGGAGACTGCTGCCCCTGGTGCCCAGTTATTGGTTAGTGGGTTAAGATGAATGAATACATAGTTTTATCAATTATTAGTATAAAATGGTCAAAAATAGTAGAATTAGCCACTCATTCATTCATTCACTCATTCATTCATTCATTCATCCGTCTTTATCTGCTTATTCGTTAACAGGTCAAAGGCACCAACACCACCCAAATCACACTGTTCCATACTGTGATCCTTCCTGTAGTTGGTTAGCCTAGCTATGTGGCTGGGGACTCATTGGCAACCTGGCTGCTGGTGGATTAGAACCTTGCTAACCCAAGTCTACTTCCTTAACCTTCCACCACTGTGTTCCTTCCTGTCCCGATTCAAAAAATAATAAAAAAAATTGGGCCTAGTGGTTAAGGAAGTGGACTTAAGTGGACTTAAGTGTCCAGAAGGCTTCAGGTTCTAATCCACCAGCTGCCAGGTTGCCACTGAGGTGCAATGATCATAGCATTGCCCGACCAACATGACTTCTTGTGGGCTCACCACCCACAGGAGGGCTCACAGTATGGAGCAGTGTGATTTGGGAAGTAGAAGAAGATGATGAATGAATGATTTGGTCTCCTAAAGCGCAGAGCTCCGGGTGATCTCTTTACTGGGGCTGTACACTCCCAGTAAAGAGATGTACAGTCGCGGTGCAGTTATGCCAATGTGCGACATGGGAAAAAAAAATGAAAGTATCGAGAAGGGCAGCGTCACTGCAGACGAATACGTCACTGTTGATAGACAATTAGAGATTTTGGACCCGCACCGTCCACCTAGCTGTTGGACTTGAGGTATGTTGACACCTGAGATGATCACTTTAATTGGTGAAATTGATTAACAACGTGAGTCCAGATGCAAAGACAATGTATCTGTTACCAAGTCTCAGCCAATTTAGAAGTGCAACCCCCCACACCCCCACCCCACCCTCACCCCCCACCCACTCTCTCTCTCTCTCCCTCTCTGGTGCGGGAGGCTTGCCCTCTAAATAAACTTTAGAGCTCATAGGGGAGAGAGAGGGAGAGACAGCAGAGGCTGGAGTCATCAGCCGGCCAACAGGAGGGGTCCCGCACGCACAGCAGAAAAGCGCTCAAACTGCATGCGCAGGTTTACTTTGGTTCAGTTGTCCGTTCACTGCAGCCAGACAGGAGGTGGCGTGTTTGACAGCCAAAGGAAACATGGGACATCCATATTAGTAGCTGAAAGTTTTTTGTATTTTTTCTTTTGGTCACTTGGTTACTTTTACGCTCCGTTTCTTCAGCTGATGCTGAGATGAAGCTGAGATCTTCAGCGCGTCTGGCGCAGTGAGGGAGACATCCACACACACCGGGACGCACGGCGCAGCTCCTCAAAGAAACCCGGAGAGAAGGAGGAGAAAACTGGGAAGAAAGTCAACCTGGAGATCGACCCTTGGATTTATTATAAACTTTGGTCACGTGAAAATTATTCTTAATATACTTTTTGGAGTTTTTTGGGGGTTGGGGGGTTTACTAATGTATAAATCCACTCTCTCCTTGTGCGCAACGGATGAGACTCGAGTTGCTTTTTTTCCCCCCAGCTTCTCTGCGTTTTTTCGTTGGGGATGTTCTGTATCGCAGCACGGATAACAGATAACTGTCTGTCTTGGCACTAATGAAGACTCTCTCCATGATGTTACAGTCTCATCGGCCCAGGTTTCATTGGGCCACGGTACACTGCCATCACTTCATATCACCACATAGCTGGGAGTCCCGTTGTGTTTAGGATTTACTGAAGCTGCACCACCGTCTCTGCTGGACAAAATATATATATATAAAAAAAAATAATAATAATAATAAAACACGGAATCTAACTTTTTCAGTGTCCCGGTGAACATTGACATTTGGCTCTAGGAGTCTCACATCTGGGCTACTATGCAATTACAACTGATCTCCTTTGTTTTGATCATCTTGCACTGCATGGATTACACTGGTGGTCAGCAGCACAGCAGCTCCAGGCACCGGCAACATAAACGTGAGTATATAACGCAGTACGCAGCGCAGTGGCGCAGGTGTTTCCCACCTGTATTTACTAGTTTTATACATTTATACAAGTCTGGTCTGGAAAAGTCTTACACAAAAAAAAACGCATATTTGTTTTAATTTCACATTATAACATATTTTGATATAGACAACGAGGTTAAATTTTGAGTCTTGATAATCTATAAAAAATGTGGTTAAAAAATTCTTTAAAAAATTGATAAGGAATAACCTTAAAAAACACTTTTTATAGCTTATATAAGTAATATAATCTTTTTATAAGTAATTCCATCACTTTGTTATTAAACATTGTTATCATTCCTATTATATTACTTATTTCTAATAATAACCAGTTCAGTAATTCATTCATTTTCTTTTCATCAAAAGTCTCTAACTGACTCTGATTTCTGTCTTTAATGACGTCTTTGGTCATTTATACACAAATCTCTTACATTGTTCCACTTTTATGTCCATCAAAAGTCCACACTATTCACCTATTTCGGACCTATAAAGGAGTAATTGGTGCATTTTACGCGCACTCTCCAGATTTTCGTCGCTCTCTAGCGGTCAGAGCCGCAGACTTCACCACACAATGGCGCACCCCGGTTGTCAGAACTGATCTGGGTGGAAATAGAGATATACAGCTTTATTTTCTATAGAAAGGCTGACTGCTTACTTGTAATGTCTTCATTCAGCACCATTTTTTTCGTTGTTGTTGTTGCTTTAAAATGTCTTTAAAAAATTAGCCCAAATCCCCTTTTTAAAATATTTTTCCTCACCACTTCAGTATTCAGTTCTTTCACACACGAATAATTCATTTTCACCCTGTGGTCCAACATGATGTGTCATCTCTTGAGATATGACCAGACTTTTCCCCCCAAGACCATTTTTCTTTTCTTCTTCATATGCACACTTTATCACTGAGGGTCTCCAGATGTGTGCTGTGACTAAGTCTATTAGAGAAGAGCAATGATAGCTGGAATATTCCATGTTTTACTTGCCAGCGTGGCTGAAAACTGTCTGAGATCTACAATAATATACCTTCAGAGTGATGTTTTTATCCTTGCCACCTGGGACTGGAACTCTCTTTATACTACCCTCACTTTACATTTGATCCTGGGAGTACGATTCCCAGTCCAGACCAGAGCCTCCTATTGTCTTTTCCCCTCCTTGTGACCACCAAAGTGGACTTTTTTTTCTTAAAGCAGGGAGTTGCAGCATCTGGGATTAACTGTGTGTTTATTAAGTAGTTTTAAAAGGGGTCACTGAGGCCACCATGAGGTTTGGCGGTGTTGTTCAACATTGGTTAGATAAGACCTGAAAAGCGCAGCTTGGATCTTTTTGCTGTATAACTTTGACATTCGTAAAACAGCAGGAAAAAGTATTCCTTCTAAACCGAAACAATATTCTTGTTATTGAATATTGAATAAAAGTGGTGTTTAAAGCACGTCTTGTAACCATGAACCTTCATTTTAGAAACCACATGTTGAGTATGCACATGCTTTCACTGGTTTCTTCGCCAGCGCTTCAAACTATATTTGGCTTTAAAGCGACATTTAACACAGCTTTTTTATGTCGACAATATCATGTCATGTGGACGCACCAATAAACAATAATATCACAAAAAGTACACGTAATGTAATATGATGACCATTTTGTTTTGTAAGTAACATAGAAGTCTGTTTACTTGAACACAACACTAACATACACACAGGAGTTGAAGAAAGGCATGACCTGAAATCCTATGATTCACTCACCTCTTTAAAACACATTTATTGTACAACTACAGTTGACTAGCCTGAATTATCGTAATTTCCGGACTATAAGCCGCAACTTTTGTCACACAATTTCGAACGTGCGGTTTATGCGGAGATGCGGTTAATGTATGCATTTTTTCTAATTGCTCGAGCAGAAAAGGTTAGAGTGAGACAGGTGGTGTCGAGGAAGACCCAAGTCAAAACTGCCAATAAACACCATAGAAAAAGAAGAAGTTTAACGCACGGTAACGCGCTTTGTATATGAATAAAATTAGCATAAACTGACCCTCATCATGGAAAATGCAAAAAGAATGTGACACATGCAGCTTATAGTCAGCTGCGGCTTATGTATGTACAAAATGATTTTTCCTTTAAAAATGTATTGGGTGCGGCCAGACATGGGAACTCGAGTCGCACTTAAGTTGCACAAACAAAAACTTGTGACTTGACTCGAGACTTGCCGTGTAAGTGTAACTTCAGTCTTATGACTCGCGACTCATGAATAAACTCCATAATCAAGGAATTATCTATTTTATCATTCAACTTATTTCACTTTTTTCCGATGTGTTTACCAGCGCTATGGAAAAATCGCAGGCAGAAGTAGTTTAGTCCCTTATGCAGGCAAAGGGAAACTGGACTTGTGTGGGAAGATGACGTTACTGTTAGCAAACTAATTCAGCCACAGTTATAGTCTGTTGGCTAGTTTTATAGTTCCCCTCCCCTGACGTTACCGTTTTATTTTATACTTCAGGTCATTATGTTTAGCGGCGAGTAGCAGCCTGCGTGTATTGAGCCTAACATTAATTCTATGCATAAATGGCTGTTTTAGTTTAGACCAGACATGGGGATTCGAGTTTGAGACTCGGACTCAAGTCGCACTTAAGTCGCACAAAGACTTGTGACCTGACTTGGACTCGGGCATAAAGACTCGAGACTTGACTTGGACTTGGAAAAAGTGACTTGTGAACATCTCTGGGTGCGGCTTATAGTCCGGTGCTGTTTATAATTCTGAAATTACGGTATATAGATTATATAGATATTATGAATGAAATTATTGTAATAATTGGCATCCAATGACACAGAACTTGCCAACAGCATGTTGAAATTCTTGGTTGGACAAAAAACACTTTCCCCTCTTTCTAAGATGTGATTAAGCCATTTCTCTTCTTTGCCATTCTTAAATTTGCATTACTGCCACCTGGTGGTAAATCGGCAAACATTAAACGCCTTAAAAATATCCAGTCTGTTGGCAAACACCATGAAACACAGGCAGAATTACCACAGCGGATTATGACCATTATTGGCAGGGCCCGTTATCATGCTTCTGTGACAAGTGCCGTGAAGACATTGAGCTTCCTCCACAGAGACAGATATCAAATACTTCCTGTGATGTCAGCAGATAGGGGGATTAGTTGATAGTGGGGTAAATGAGTACGCTTCAGCGAGAAAGAGGAGATTTTACACAGAGTCAATGAGTCGGGAGTCAATGACCATTCGGTGAACAGGTCAAAAATGACCAGGCAGAGACAGAACCCCATCTTGGGGCTTCCTGTTTGTCATGATACATCCAGAAATAGGAAAGGTCTAAATGCTGAGGGTAGTAAATTCCATTAGGACACATCATCTCCATAGAAGATAGGGATGAATGACTGGGCACCTGTTGTTCAGTAGTAGAAAAGTACGGAGAATAAAATGGAACATGCGTCATTCCTAGAGCCGTTTCTACAACTTCTAATTTGTTGTGCTTCTATTTCCATTTGTATGTTGGTGTGCACTGGCATGTGATTGTGTTTATTCATATGAGACTTTGTTGGTATGTTATGCAAGAAACCACTCTCCATCTGAGGTTTTGTCGGCGCAAGTGTAAGGGCAAAGCCAAATTCCTGCTTCTTAAGGCTTGTGTGTGTCAGGCCAGCTTGGGAGAAACACATGTGGGCAAATGGACAAGAGTTGTACAGATTTTTGGGATATTTTTTAACAAAGTATTCATGTTCTATTGTAAACTGGCGGTTGAACATCAAACTGAGAGAAAAAGACCAGGGGACATCTTTAGCCAGTGGCATCAGATGCCAGTGCTGTGAGGGAAAACAATTCCTTAAGTGCCTGATGGTTTGTCTGCCATATGTAGCTACTAAAAACCCCCCAAACAATGTCTAGGTTTTCATGTGAAAACATTGGGTTTTACAACATCATAGGATTCCTCAATGAAAGGGAAGAGACCCTGAGCCATCCCACAATGAAAACTGACACAGCAATAGTAACATCCACATCACCAGCAGCTAAAAAAAAACTCACTCTCACCAAAATAACAGCATAAAAACTGTTCTTCAATGCATCAGATACTACATCAACAGCTGTGGACACCACAGGAGCTGTATGAGATTACAATCAATTCATTTCTCTCAAGGTTTCCACTCATGACCTTTTGCAGCTCAGAATCGCACAAGAAACGACGGTCCAGAAGTTGAACTTCAACCCCGGGTGTTGAGATTTTAACCTGACCGTTCGGATGTCTTAGGACTGCCAATTAGAAGCCAACCATGGTCTTTCAATAGCATTTATAAATGCAAAAGTGCTGTATAAAACCAAAAAATGGGAAAGTAACTTTTTTTGTTTTGCTAGAACACATGAAAAACCTGATCAATCCAGTCAACTGTATGAGCCCTTGTTATTAATGCAACACTAACAAAAACAAAAGAACCAAAAATTTCATTTTTTCATTAATTTTTAGTACCTTACCAACAGGATACAAAGATTATAATCTGTATTAATAAAAGATTAGTTTGTTTTCTACTAGATCACTATAGTATATCTGGATTTATTTTCCAAATACAAATGTGTAAGACACTGAAGTTGTAGCGCAAATAACCATCAAACCAGCAAAGAAGACATGCAATTTATATGTGCTAAAAGTCTAGTGTCGCGAAGACGAGTTCAATCTATATAATTACTCTTTCTAAACGCAAATTAACTTTCATCGAAGTCCCTTCTTGTTGCAAAAAGCCACTAAAAGATGAGAGGGGGGACATTATCTCATGTATTTGTAGTTTTGAAAACATAGTTTCTTCTGTTTTTAATAATATAGGCCACACACACACACACACATCCAGCAATCAAAACCTGACTTAAACTGTTCTACCACATGATGTCTCAGGAATGACGTAAAAAGAGTGTTTTGGGTTTACATTTGGCAGAGCTGTTAAAACGGGAAAACTATGAAGACGCTAGATATATATTTCCTTTCTGTAAAGTCTTAGTGGTAAATGAGTTAAGATGTTACAGAGATGTTGCCAGCAGATTACGGAGTCGATCCCGGACACCAACGAGAAGATTAAGTCCTGCTGTGCGCTCCCAACGAGCAGGAGTTTGGTATTTACAAACAAGTCCAAAGTGGCGGGCACTGAGCTGTAACAATTTGGTTTGGCAAATGTTGTCGTCATCGTACTATTAATTGTTTACAAAAGGCGTTCACCAGGACGTGATCTAGTTCCATTGTTTGAAATGGCCCAAAACATAAATTTTGACAAAGCGTAATATTTACTGTATGCAACAGCAAAATTGTAACGTACACATTACCTTGTTCCAATCAACAGAGATCACTGGCGTGAGCTCGGGGTGTCAGCAGGGCGGCTGTCTGACCTGCTCCGACTACAATGGCTGCCTGTCCTGCAAGCCACGCTTCTTCATGCACTTGGAGAGGATTGGGATGAGGCAGATCGGGGTGTGCATGACTTCCTGTCCGCTAGGCTTTTACGGCATGCGCTCACATGAGCGAAACACCTGTACAAGTAAGCACAAACACAGGGGGGGGCGTTACTGTTACTGACTTCTGTGCCGTAAACTGATGTCTGAAAGGTTTGGCAATGAATCTAGGAGAAAAGAGGGGTCTCGAATGTGATTATTTGATTTATACACCACTTATTTGAAGATGGACGCTCCTGAAATTACAATATGTCTTCTCTTACATACTTCAAAAAAAACCCTGACTTTATTCAACCTTTTAAGTACTTTATGTTTATTGAAGCCAGTCCTGTAAATCCAATGAAGCATGTTACACCAACCACATCATTTCTTCTGTACTGACCTATATCCCTGACTGCATTCCCGGTCAGGAAGGCACCCTCACACACAGCCACTGTATATTTAACATGCAGGACACACACAATAACTTGTACGGTTTAAATAAACCCTAGCGGTGGGTCTGTTTTTCTTTGTCAGAATGCAGGTTGGAGTGCGACTCCTGCTTCGATAAAAACTTCTGCACACGCTGCCGACCGGGATTCTACCTTCACCTGGGCAAGTGCCAGGAGAACTGCCCAGACGGGCTGGTCCGAAGTGATGCACAAAGGGAGTGCGTACAAAGTGAGTGTCCGGATATACACGGCCCAGATTGGAGAGGTTGTCCCCATAAACTCCACAAAAGATATACTCATAACTGCTGAAGTGAAGACCAAAGAGAATAAGAGAAAAGGTTCTCGTAGCTGAAGAAAGAACATGAGCTGGAGACACGCTGCACTCGTCAGCTACACCTTACTGTTCTGCTGTGTGACGCACAGGTCTGGTGTTTACACTGGAAGCATCACTAGAGCATCGCAGCTGCCTGTCTGTTACAGTGTTTTATCTGTGCTGCTCTGGAGAAGGTCCATAAATAATGTCAATACGATGTCTTAATGCTGGAACTCAACACATACTTTATGTATGTTTGGGTTCGTCTGTGTGTGGCTGCAGTTAAAAAGAGTGAAAAAAAAGGCAAATGTCTGTGTAGTAAATGCAAAGTATAGTGCAGCACTTGGTTTATACAATCACTCCTTTTAACATACATATTTAATTCAGCAAAGTGTGCCTTTCAAAATAAGAGATAAGAGATTTTTCAAAAATAAAACACATACACAAACAGCAAATTCACATTATTTAGCTGAATTTTCAACCAGCTGTTGGCGCTGGGTGACCCACTTTTGGCACAGAATCCACCATTTGAGAACCACTGCCTTGCAAAGTACCTGGAAGGCGACATTCTCCTAATGCTGTTTTTACTTCACACTGTACTTTTTAAGTTTAAGTCCTGGTAAAACAGCAACAACAAACTCTTGGAAGCCTGTAGCCAAAATTATTGTCAGTAAATGTATTAAAACATCAGCATTTGAGATTATATAATCTTAATTCAACAAAGGGAAGTCCCAAGGGATTAAGAAAATTGTATTAATCTATCTATTTTGACTGATGCTATTATCCTGCTGTCATTGTCAGTCACTATAATCATGTCCTTTAATTAACTTAAATGTCAAAAATTTGATTTTGCATGACAACAGCATGTTGCTGATGCTTCCAGTGAGCCTAAAGCTTTAATATGAATGAAAATCTCAAGTTTGAAATCAAACTTTTATGATTTCAAACTTGATTTATGTTGGTTTTTTTTGGACAAATTTTTATTTCTTAGAGGCAAATTCACAGATAATTCAACATATGCCAAAATTATACATTTTTAAAGGTATTTAACCATCCATAAATCTTATTTTTTGTTATTTCCACTGTGTTCCTGCATCAAAAAGTCGTTGCATGAAAAATAATTCTCACCTCATCAACTGTTTTTGTTCTAAAAGTGACCACGATATTCACAGACTCATAACTGTGTCTCTGTCTCTGTAGGATGCCCTGCAGAGTGTGAGTCATGTGTGAACAGCGAGACATGTACACAGTGCCGTCCCGGCCTGTACCACCTCGGCGGGAGGTGCCACCACGTCTGTCCAGAGGACTACGAGCCCAACGACAAACTCATGGAGTGCACACCACAAGGTCAGTAGAATCCAAACTGTCAGTCTCTTCGACATCGGTCAGAAATATTCTACCCCCTTGAAGGGTGAGTAGGGAGGGCGCGGTAATTCTAAACACATTATTCTCTCTTTCCAATCCCAGTGCACTGTGAAGTGGGAGAGTGGAGCGAATGGAGCCCCTGTTTTCGGGCTGGACGTACTTGTGGTTTCAAGCGTGGTCAGGAGACCCGTACAAGGCAGGTCCTCCAGTACCCATCACCGTTTGGTAACCCATGCCCGGAGATCTCGGAGATCAAGGATTGCCAGGTCAAGAAGAAGAAGAAGTGTCCAGGTAAGGAGATCTGAGGTGGAACTCAGGTGCCAAACATGCAAAAAAAAAGAACTCCTCTGGGAAATTATGCCTCTGCATTTAACCCAACACCGTAGTTAGCTTGGGGCTGTTGGCTAAGCCAGCGTCCGGGGAGCAGTGTGGGGGGACCATGGGGGGGGACTATGCGCAGGGCACCTCAGTGGCTGTAGGGGGATTTGAACCGGGGACCTTGCGGACCCAAGTACAACCACTAGGCCACCAACTGTCCAAACTCAACAACTGAGCAAACTCAGTTTGAGAAAAAAAAAAGTACACATACACATTCTGGCCTTTAGGGGGAGTACCTTAAAACGTAGTGTTGTGAGGTTGCATAAGTTGCTGTAGTCATGGCAGGATGTTTATGCCAATTGCTTAAGCGCATCTAACAAGGAAAGCCACAGATAACACAAAGTATGAATGGGGCGTCATTGTTAAAACATATTCTTAAGAGCAAATTCACAAAAACAATTTTCAGTGATTAAACAAACACCACAGAACACATTGAGAGTTATTTCTGGGAATCTTTCCAACACTGATGGGAAGAGCAGATAAACATAGAGCAGAACAATGGTTATGGAAGCACTCGGGTCTACAGTGAACCTGAGATGTTTAGGTGTTTGTTTCAGGTGCTGGTTTTTTCTGACCGTACAGTAGGCAAAAAGGACTGATTCTGGAAAAAGGGAAAAATGGTAACAAAATGCCCAGTTGGGTAGGTTGGAAGGTTATAAGTCTCGTGAAGGAAAACTGGGATCCAGTCTAGCAGTGGCAACATTGTGCTTGAATATATAAAAATTTGTGATGGAAATAATAATGGTAGTATTAGTACTTTCATGAAAACAGGTCTGAAACGAAGGGATTCTGCAAAAATATATACAAACACAAACATGAGGCTCAACAACCGCTTCAACAAACTGTTAGTTCAACGTCTGCTCCCCGCATAAGTGTGTTGAATATTTATGCGACCACTTCACTGTATGTGTTGCTGTTCCTCTCCACTCCAAGATGTTTGACATCGGTTGATTTCCAGCTCCAAATTTAGCCCCGATAAACACAATCCAAAAACCTGAGCCTGGGACTGTGTGAACTTTTCTCCAATTCATCCTTAATCATAAATAACATAAAAAAAAGACAGAGATATTTTTTCGTCGCCCGCGACTCGCTGCCAACTGTGTTTATGTGACACATGGCACAGTCGTCTCTATGAATTCCAGGCTTGTTCAACCAGAGCTGGTCGCCCTTCCGCTCAGGACTATGACTGTTTACTCAGAGGATTGTCATTGTGGTCAGAGTAAGGACAGTGGTGGGAACACATATGTGGTGATGTTGCAATGGCTATGTTGTGTGATCTCCCATGAGAGCTCTCCAGACCTTAGAACACTCAAAGCGCTCTCTGCTCTCTGGGCAGTAAACAGGGAATAGCGTGATCATTTCTAATGAATCGAGTGGAAACTGCTCTTTTATAAAAACCAGCATGTGGAGCATTTATGACTTTGCTTTGTGTTATATGTGCGCTGCATGTGTGTGGTTACCAAGGTGGTCGGTGGCTTCGACGTGGTTGTTTTTTAAGCCTGGGTTGTGTAGTGTTAAATGACAGATCGCAGACGGGGTAGGAGGCTGAGATCCAGCCCCCTGGGGCCTCACACTTACAGAACAAACACTGTGTGGATGTGTGTGAGCATGTGTGTCTGTGTGTGTGAAAAAGTGAGAGAGAAAGAGAGAGAGAGGGAGAGAGGGAGACAACGAGAGAAGAAAAAAAAGAAAGAGATGCAGCAGAAACAGCCAGCTCAACATCAACATCCTCCCCCTGGGAGGCACGCGGCGGCCAGAGGATCAGTATTGGTTTATCTGCACAGCTGCCAACACACACACATATAAACACACTCAAACATGAACACACACACACGGACACACATGCCTCACAAAACATGCCTTCATAAGCGCTGGTTATGGTGAAAAGCTGAGAAACAGTTTTACTGGATTAATGACTGGAGAATTAGGATTGAATTACGTCGATACGAATGTTGTTTCCTTCTCATCTGGTTCCTCTCTTGGACTGGATCATAGTCACATCTGAACACAAACATCAAGTCAGTTTAGAAAACACAGGCGGCTACGTGTCCTTCATGTTGTCAGTGCCACTGAGACGGACCACAGGTGAGCAGACAACTGTGTTAGTCTGCAGGAATAAAGGTAGGAATGAAGGAAAGTAGGTAGGGAAGAAGGTAGGGAAGAGGTAGGGAAGAAGAAAAGAACGGAAGGAAGGAGGCGAAGAGAGAAAAAGGGAAGGACAAGAGAAAGGAAGTAGGGAAGGAAGAAATGAACAAACAGAAAAAAAGGAAGGAAGGGGAGACCAAACAAAAGATTCAACAAACAACAAAAGGAGGAAAAGAAGGAAGGGAGGAAGAAATGAGAAAAGAATGGAGAAATAAAGATGTATTTTTTATATGAAGTACTTTATTGACAGTAGGTTCAAAAGAGGAAAAGCAGGGAATAAGGAAGACAAGAAGCAAAGGAAGATGGATATAAAAAAGAGAGAACGAAGGGCATAAACAAAGGAAGGAAGGATGGATAAATAAAGGAAAGGAGAAAGGAAGGAATGGCAAAAGAAAAGAAGAATGGAGATCCGAAAGGAGGAGGAAGATAAAAAGGAAGTAATAGGGAAAGAAAGAAAAAATAAGGAAGGTTTGAAGGAGGGAAGAAGGAACGAACAAAAGAAAGAATAACCAAACAAAAGGAAGGACAGAAGGATATAGGCAAACAAGGAAGGAAGGAAGGAGAGAATTTTTTTTAGATTTGAAGCACTTTATTAACAGTTGGTGCAAAAGACAAAAAGCCAGAAGACGTAAGAAAAGAATCAAGGAAAGATGGCAGGGAAAAAGAGACGGAAGGAGGGAGTGGCAAAGGAAAGGAATAATGGAGGTCAGGAAGGAAGGTGGGAAGAGGGAAGGAATGAGGGAAAGAAACAGTTCATCCACTCCGTCCCCCAAATGTGATTACCTACCACTGCAGCAGCAGCAGCATCCGCAGCGAATGAGAGCTAATTATCTGCCTGGATGCATCCTCTCCTCACTGTTTATGTTCTGCACACGCTACCAGGTCAGTGGTCCGACCTCAGCGAGCCCCCAGTAATCCTCCAGAAGCCCTCAGACACTGATACATCCTCCTACTCCTCTTTCCTCTCCTCTTTCCTCTCCACTTTCCCCCTTTTTAGTTTCTTCTCGCCCTCTGTTCCGTTTCCCCCACTTCTCTCACATCTCTCTTCATTGCAAAAAGAGGAAAATCTTTTGCATCGTGTTTCACTGTCAATGAACACAAGTTCAAATTATGGCAGACATTTTACAAATGTGACGTCTGTCCCCATGTTTCTGTATTTACTCCTGCCAAAAACTTATTATAACAAAGGTTTTTTTTTCCAATGTCCACCGTCCTATGTCTCCCTCGGTGACCATCATCAGAAACACAGTTTAAGATCAAATCTAATATTGACGTGGACCTTCAATCAAAGCATTTTCTGTGCATTATTTGAGGACTTGGTGGACACAAAAACGTCCATTAACATCATTAGACGTTCTGTGTCTCTAAAGCAGAGGTCTCAGACTTGTGGACTGAGGGGTGATATTTTGTGGCCCCCCACCTTGAGGTGAAAGTTGAATGTTAGCGGAGCCCATGAGATTTATAGAACAGATTCTACTGCAAGTCAATGCTTAAAAAAATGGTTTTGTTGGACGCACTGAGTGGGAGACACTGTTGTGGATGAATGTGAGGATTACAGGACTCATGCGAAGTGTTGTATTACAGTGGGAAAACATATTTGTCTTCTGTATTGAACATTAACTTGTGTCCCTTGACAGTGGGGTGAAAATGACAGTGGGGACAGTGGCCCTCAACTTATTTGAGTTCGATACCGCTGCTCTGAAGCGAAGACAGTGTCCTTCTACTGACCCATGGCTAACCTCTACTTCTCTATACGTGCCCTCTGCAAACAGACAGACACAGACACACAGAGACCCCCCCGCCCCCCGATGATATCCTGGTGGCCATGAAGCAGGCATTCCACTTGTGGGACAGCCCATAGCCTTTAATCCCAGCCTGGCTCCCGCCAAAAGCTCCCCGGACGACAGAACGCCTGCCACGGAGGATGTGCTACCATAAAACACACAGTCAGCCACTAACTACATGCACACACATAGCCTACACACTCCTCCCATTACACTCAGTGCCCTCATGCTCCCTCATTTGATCCCTCTTTTCTATACCCCACTCACCCCACGTTCTGTTCGTTTTTTTGTTTTTTTTATACTCAGTGAATTTGTTCTTCATCTTTTAACTAGTCTCTTTGTTTGAAATCAACTCGCTGAGCGCTTCTAAGACTTTCAATAGTCCCTTCGCAGATGCCTACTATTGAACAAATCAAGACTCTTGGCTGAGGGCGAGGGTTAACAGCAGAAGATGATAAAATCCTTACACGTTTCCAAGCGATTGGCGATGTGTTCTTATTTTGATCTGGAGAAATACTCCATAAGTGATTTCTGTTGGCGTTAATTGTTGCGTTGGAAAGTGGTTGCAGTAAATTCTTTGATTGGATGCAGACATTTCCATATAATTTGACCCAAATGTATTTTTGATGCTGTAGTGGTGGAAATTACTCTGTTACCACGTGCAAATATGAAGATCTCAAGGATGGGAATATAAAAGTCAGCATTTTATAGAACTTTTACATTATTGAGTAGTTTCTTATATAAAACAACTGCTTGAAAATAGCAGGTACACTGTTTAATAGGATAAAAAGATGACGATGTTAAGGATGTTTGTCATTTATGGGCCAAGAAACGTTCCAACCCATAGAAAGGTTTACATCTGTTTGAAATAAGTTGAGAAGCAGAAATGTTTCTCCAAAAATGTCTCCACGGACATTCACTACTGATCATTGTACTTCATACGTACTTTTAATTTATTGGAAATCAGGGGAATGAGTATTTAGATCGAGTATGTTCCTCATTAATATAATGATGGCATCATTTATTGATGGATACTCTTGAGGGAGTTATATCCATGTCCATCCTGTCTATCTATCTATCTGTCACTCTGTCCGTCTGCCTGTCTGCCTGTGTGCCTGTCTTTCTGTCTGTCTGTCAGCAGGGCTTGAAACAGAAATGAAACTAGAAACCTCCTTCTGGAAGAGAAACACTTTGCGGAAAATAATGGGAACAAAATCCAGTGTAGGCTACAATAAAAGTCAGTTTGGGCTACAGTTGGTGGTCTAGTGGTCAAGGAAATGGACTTGGGTCCGAAAAGGTCCCCTCCCTCCAAGATACCGCTGAGGTGATGGGTTAAATGCAGAAGCAAAATGTCCTGAAGTATACCCCCGAGGGATTAATAAAGAAAAATAAAATTAAATGTCTCCTGATAGCCCAGGAACAATATTTTTGGTTCTAATAGATTGATGAAAATCACCCTGATGGTGGAACCCAAAACCATAAATCTGTTCCAAATTGATTGGCAAAACATTTTTGGTCCAAAGCCCTGACTACCATAGACTTTTTAGGAGACAATTGACTTTGATTGTACGTTACACAGGATTTTTAAAGAACTAAATAAAACGTAAAAGTATGAACCGGTTACCATTATTTTTGCTGTTTCCATTTTTGTTTTATATCCTTGAACTGCTTCAAAGCCTTGCTATGAAGGCAGAATTTTGGCCAAACAAGCAAACAAGCACAAACAAGATATTTTTACAGAAATGAGTTTTCCTCAGAAATGAGTCAGCTCTAACATCAGTGGGACGTAGATTATTTTAAAGACAAAGTCAGTGTCCAAACATGTTTCCTGTTTAAAGTAAACTGAAAATAACACTTGATCATTTATAAGAATCCGAGCTTTAAAAAAAAAATTCCCAGTAAAAAATGCCGTTCTAAAGTGTAATGGAGCTTCTCCTCTGCTGCCTGTCTTCTAGTCCCGTCTGACATTATTCAACACACAGTTTCAATAAAACCCATCGGACTTTTCCAACAAACCGATTGCAGCTTGGTTTGATAAACACTCTCCTAATCATTTCAGCACTGGCACGGATTAGGTTTCCCTTCTGTTCTGACAAAAGCACAGGGGCTACAGTATGACTAATCCACTGAACTTGTAAATAGTTATGGTGTCAGGATAGTGAAAACAATGAGAGCGAAGGGGACTTCCTGTGTTTATAGAGGACGCGATGCAGACCCCGAATGAGTCAGTGCACCAGATTACTCCTTCCATCCATTCATCCATCCGTGCACCCAGCGATCTACAATGTATACTAGATGTACTTTTACACACTTGTTACCGCCATGTTGTTGTTGTTTGTCCTGATCGGCCATCAGCCATGTCAGATTTACCAGATGAAGATCCACTAATCCAATGTTTGGATCAATCAGTTCCTGTGAGACTTTAGACCCAGAGAAACGGTTGATGTAGCGGGGGGGTCAAATAAAGAACTGACAGGAGAGTGACACAATATCTTTTTGTGTCTGACTCCCTGTGTCTGTGCCTACCGCCTGCATCAGCAGTTTCACAATCCCCGACTGGCCAGCCAAGCAGCCGAGCAGACCGTGCTGCTCCGCTCCCCTCGCACATGAACATCAGCAGTCCAACAACAGGAAAAGGGCCTCCTCTGCTTTCACTTGCAGGTCCTGTTACCAACCTCCCTCAGGGTGGATTGTGTAATTATCATTAATCGTTGTAGGCCGGAGTAGAGATAAAACTGCAGCATTCCAAAACTTTTGGTTCTGTTTATGAGATGGTGTCACACGAACAGATAAACCCGGGGTTTATTTAAAGGTTTTCTATTATGGACAATGGTCTACTCATCACACGAAAGCTCTGCTGCGGCCAAGAGACTGGGAATGCGTCTTTGAGTCAATACTTCCATCTAGTGGCAATTTGGGAGTATTGCAGCAATGACATGGAACGTATAGATTTATGTGAAAGTTTCATTTATTTAAGGTTATAAATACTTCATTATGAACAAACTGAGAGGGAAGAATTGAATTGGATTCTTAAAAAAATATCGAGTAACCGAGTTACTGGGAGTGGTACGACTAAGAGAAAAGGTTAGGACTGATGTATTTTTTTAATTGTCAGGTTATAAAATATGTTCAAAGGCCGTTTTGCCAGTGATAAGACAACAATAATGTCTCACTTAGACCACGTACTGCGATTCAGTAGTGTTTTCAGCATAGAACTGGGCAGGATAAAGGCGGGGCCAGATAATAATAATAATTTTATTTGAAGGTTCCTTTCAGGTCATTTGAAAAATTACACTTTACAGTTAAAACAAGAACCCTAATAAAACCCTAATAATAATTATTATAAAATAAAGGAAAAACAGTGAGAGGTTTTTTGGAGAAGGCAATTAAAAACAGGTGTGTTTTAAAATGGGATTTGAAGGTGGGGGGAGAGTCAGGGACTCCAGAACTGGGGAACAAACTGAATGAGAGCTCTGGTCCCCATGGTGATGATGCTGAACTTCTCCAAATTATATTATTTTCTTTTATTGTGATTTTATTGTTACTTCTATCTTTTCCTTACAATGCTTGTGTTTCCCCAAGAGATAGAGGAGAAAAGACTTTTGCATTATGGACTTTATTGCCTGACTTTTACACTACATTCATCTATGTTCACACAAATGCTCCTTCTATCTGCTCCTGGATGGATGAATTGTGGCCACTCCTGCTTAACAGATAGCTATAAACGGCATAACATGACATAATGACACAACTTTAGTTAAGAGTCATACAATGTTTGTACTTGTACCCACTGCCATATGGTTTATCCAATACTAACCTGACATTTTTGTTAAACCTGCAGGATGGAAGAAGAATGACAGAAAAGACAGGAGGAACCGCAACCGAAAAGATAAGGACAACCAAGAGGGGAGACGGGAGAGGAAGAGGGAACGGGAGCGAGACAGGGAGAGACACCCGGGGGACCGTGAAGACTCCGACTTCAGTAACAAAACAGAGCACAGGCGCCGCAGGGGCCATAACACAGAGCCAGTCTCCACCGATGATGACCTTGTACAGTAGAGCCTCCACCTACACCTACACCTATCGTTTGCCCACCTTGCCCCCTCTCTGCAGGGGAGTCGCTGCTACCTGTATGATTTGGACATACTAATTGTGCACAAATGGGCTGGGACACATTCAGCTGGACGTCTTGGGCCACTCTGAACCTCAAGCAAATTATTTTTGTCCATCATCCAGACTCTTTCCTTCTTCGTTCTTTCCACCACTGAGAAAGGTTTCTGCTTAAAAGTGCTGGAGACACTGATGAGACTGCTGTGGGGATTAAAGAAGTAAAAGAACTGTGTCTCTGTGTGCAGGACAGGCACGGACAGACTGAAAGACATAGAAGTTACACTTCATGCTTGTTGATATGGTTATTTAACAGAGCCCTGGTACAGCCTCCTGGCTTTTGAATGTAGATTTTGCGAGAGTATGTAGAACTATTGTTCATTATTGTTGTTCAAGATCTATTTTATTTGGAGCAGAATTTGTAAAGACAAAATAAAAGTCAGTTCGCTCTTGCCATTTTGTGACACCTTGATAATCACTGCAAAGGACAGCTTGCATGGTTTCAATCAAATCCATTAACATATTTTGTATGTGTTTGACAGGAGCTGGTTTTATTCAGATACATGAACAATGTTCTCTCTGTAACTTAAATCTATGCTATCAGTAAAATTCCTTAACAGGGAACCAAATGCACCTGTATGTCAATAAAACTATATTGGTTTGTACCTTTGTATTAGTTTCCTTTTCAACCATTAAGAGAAACCAACATTGTTTAACATTTTTACGGGACAGGTAAGGATTTCACATTACATTCCTTCTTTAATGAATCTTCCATCATGTAGATCAGATTATAGATTATATAATCTGATCTACATGATGGAACTGATTATAGATAAGTGTTCCCCAACCTTTTTTTGCGCTATTTTTAAGGATCGGCCGTTAAGTTGTGGCAGATAAATACCGCTTAATAATATAAAATTTCCAGTGTTCTGAAATATTTTCCTACCTATAAAATCTTCCTACCCCAATCAACCCGCCTATAACTTTCTGCTACCAGACCAGTATAGTTACTATCTTGTATCAATGACTCTGTTCCATTTTGAGTTTATTGTTGTTTATTGTTGATGTGGTTATGGATCAAGTGTGAATAACAGACAGATGAGGCCAAAAGAAAACATTTCTATGCGACCCGGCATCAATTCACCCACGGACTAGTGCCGGTCCCCACCCCAGTGGTTGTGGTTGTAACAAAGGCTGTTACTTCTGCTAATTTGTCCCATAAATCTGATAAATTACTTTAAAAAAAGTGCATTATTTAAGTGTTTAAGCTTATTTTCCGTTGTTGAAACGATTGTTTGTTTTGCAGCATTGACACAAGCGTTTCTATACAGCAAAGAAGACAAGGATCAGTTTTAAATACGACCGTTTTATTGTGGGAGTGGGAGTTCGCTCATCAGTAACATCTACTGGCATCAACAGGTGTGACAGTATTTCCTCATCTCATTCAGCACAGAAAAGCCCAGATATAACATCTGTACATGACAATGTAAAGATGACATTTGTAAAATATACATTTATATATAAGTGTCTCCTTACAACACGTTTACACTATGAGTCCAGATTTAAAGCCATGAATGAGAGGGTGAAAGAAAAGGAACAGAAAAGGACCAAAGCAATGAGGAAACGCTGTGACAGACGCTGAGATTCAACCCGATGTCATTTTATTTAAGACGAAACTAATAAATCACAGCTGATGGGTTTGAACTAAATGGATGTTCACTTCATGTTAGCCACAAAATCTTCACCCTTCTTGATTGAAGCGTTCAGTTCGCCAACGGCATCAGCCACGAGCTTCTCCTCAAACGCAGACAGCGGGCCAATACCAAGGTTCTTCTCAATGCCGTTCTTTCCCAGGAGGAGTGGTGTGGAGAAATACTTGCACTCTGTCTCACTGGATCTGACGAAAGCGCATTCTACGACACCTTCCTTTCCATTCATGGCATCCAGGACGGAGAAGGCGAAGCGGGCACCGGCATAAGCCATGGAAAGAGTGGCAGATCCAGCTCCAGCCTTAGCTTTAACCACCTCAGTGCCAGCTTCTTGGATCCTGTGTGTCAGGGCTGAAAGCTTGTCAGCTGGGAACTCAACTTTAGGTGTGCACTGGGAGATCAGGGGGATGATGGTCTTCCCTGCATGACCTCCAATGACTGGTACACATACACGAGCTGGGTCCAGGCCTGTTAGCTCTGCCACGAAGGTGTTTGCTCTGACAATGTCCAAGGTTGTGACACCAAACACTTTGTTGGGGTTGTACACGCCATGTTTCTTCATCACCTCTGCTGTAATGGGGATGGTGGAGTTGACAGGGTTGGCGATGATACAGATCATGGCTTCCGGGCAATTGCGGGCACAGGCATCGGCCAAGGTGGCGACAATTGTGGCGTTGGTGTTGAAGAGGTCGTCACGAGTCATGCCGGGTTTTCTTGGCACACCGGCGGGGATGACCACGACTTCACAGCCCTGGAGGGCGGCATCCAGCTGGTCGGGACCCATGTGGCCGGTGACTTTGGCCCTGGTCTCGATGTGGCTGAGGTCTGCGGCCACACCGGGGGTGTGAGCGATGTCATAGAGGGAGAGTTGACTCACCAGAGGGCTGTTTTTAAGCAGCAGAGACAGCGGCTGGCCTATACCGCCCGACGCGCCGAGTACTGCCACTTTAGCGTTGTTACGGGAGGAGGTGGACAAGCTCCTGGCGAGGCTGACGGTGGGTCTCACGGCGCGGGAAAACATGATTTTAGTTGCGTTGTTTCTTACAATGAAAGAGATATTCACCTGTCAAACACCTCTCCTCTGTGACACCAACGTCCTCTAGTCAAGAGCGAACAGGAAGACTCGTTTTCCGTCTTCTTCGTCTGTTGCCACTCGCAGCAGAATAGGACGCAATGCTACCACCCTCAGGTCCCTTGGAGAACTGCGTTTACACTTCTAAAAGCCTGGTTTATATGGGGAATCGTAAATTATTTATTCTTTTTATAATTTAAATAAAAAGTATAAAATCAATCAATTTTATATACCGCAAATGTTATGAGTTATTGCCGTTGCATAAATAATTTATTTAATTTTTATATCTGATTCCCAAACTCGTTCTTATCCACAAATGCCATATATCGCGATGAAACCCCAAACAAAAAAAATAAGGACGTTTCAGTATGCTCTGAAAATCTCTGATTTCAGGTCTCTGAGAAGCTACTGCGTCACAAGGATGCCATGGGTTTAAATCGGGTTAAACCCATGACCTCCATGGGCGGATTGTTATCAGCTGCGTCACAAGATCATATAGTGAGACCTAAATAATCTTACACAAGGGCAGTACTTTGAATTATTGATTACCAGGGTAGATAAAAATCAGACTTTGTCACACGAACGTTACAACACGTACAACTTTGATAATGAAATTACAAGAACATATTTTCTAGAGCTTGTTGTCAACAATATTTTTTACTTACATTCAGTCCATTTCAGTGCTTTATTAATTGTTGTTGTATACTGTAAAACTTAAAGAAAATAGTTTTTCAGGGTAAAAAAGAAATAGAGAAAACAATTTTTTAAAATGGCATGCGTAATGGCTACGTCCTTAGACGTCATCACGTACATTGACGTCGACGTCGTTATTTCAGCTTGTTCTTTGCGGAGGAAAACAAAAGCCAGTGGAATACTGGAAGTCAAAAAATAAGCACCGGGGACCTTGGTCGTCGATCTTCCCACATCTGTATCAAAGAAAGACGGAATCAATCCTTACGATACGGTACGATTTCACAACCCGTGACGTTTCCTCTCCCCGTTTTTGACCTGCTAAATTTGGAGCTCGCAGCGTCAGATGAACTCCGTCTATTTGCTGGAGTAAAAGCGCTGCCCCCAGCTTAGCCAGTGTTAGCTACAACAGGTCTCATTGTTATGGTGTCTTTGTCAGTGAAAAAAAGCCATTTTTACTCGTTGACCGATGTCCGCGTTTGATGAAAACAATAGCAAACACGTCGTCTTTGTGTGGCAGCGGTGTACTGTGGACCAGCCACACGAATATTTAGGGAAGTGGACTGTGTGTTCAGGTGCTGACATATCCGTGCGTTAGCTGGTGTCCATCACCATCTCTGTCATCAAGGCCACTGCTGGCAGCTTCACTAAATAGTGGTATAATGTCTGAATGATCTCTAATTTATAGTTGGAAACACCTTGTCCAAAAGCAACCAGTTTCTCAAGGTTTAGTTTACGACAGCCGCTTCTGGGTGTTTGTGACAAATGGGGCATTTTACGATTGTAGAGCTGCAGCTTTTAAATAGTTGCAAGAGTGACTCGGAATAACGTTCATAAACGATACTCTTTTCACAGCGACAAGACTGAAGGTGAATCGACTCCACTAATGATTCAACAGCATTAAGCTTCTTCTGGTGAGTATCAAATGTCATTCCCCTTTCAAGACCACTGGATAACATGATTAGAATAGCCCTGCACTACCAGAAAATGAACATTGAAATGAATAATACGAAATTATTTTAAATTTATAATTGAAACATCTTTATATGGTCCATCGTGACCAGTGATTATGACTAGGATGGACAGGATCAGGTGTGAGGTGATTAGAGGGACAACACAGACAGGAAGGTTTGGAGAAAAAGCTAGAGAAGTCAGATTGAGATGATTTTGGACATGTTCAGAGGAGGGACAGTGGATACAGCGGTAGAAGAATGATCCTAGAGATGGAGCTACCAGGTAGGAGATTGATGGATGCAGTGAGGGAGGACATGGAGGTATTTGAAGATACGGAGGACAGGGTGAGATGGAAATTGTTGACTCGCTGTGGCAATTCCTGGAAAAAAAAAAAAAAAAAAAAAAAAGGGACAAGCCGAAAGCAAAAAAACAGGGACATTTATATTGTACAATAAATCAGATAATAACAAAAATGTGTTTCTTATGTTGTTAACACACATAAAAATTAAAAAACATAAAAATTCCACTTTTAATCCAATTTAACTTTGGTAAAGAAGATACTTAAAAAGTAATGTTTCCACCTTCATTTGTTTTTGTTGTCAAAACTTAACTATTAAAGAAAGTGTGTTTGTTTGAAATGATAAGTATTTCATGAAGACACCTATTACAATGACTGTTCAACTCTTTCAGTACTTCTCAAGGATGGCTAGTTGCGGGGAGGTCGACCACTCTGTTAGCTCCATTCCGTCCAGCAAGAAAGGCAACAGCAACGGTGGCGGAAGTGGAAGCTCTGATGCCTCGTGTTCTGGCTCAAGCACATCCCCCGCTCTGTCTGTACCGGAGTGCGCCATTTGTCTGCAAAGTTGTGTTCACCCAGTCCAGCTGCCGTGCCACCACGTCTTCTGTTTTCTCTGCGTGAAGGGAGCGTCTTGGCAGAGCAAACGCTGCGCTCTCTGCAGACAAGAAGTACCCGACGACTTTCTGGAAAGGCCCACGCTCCTCTCCCCGGAGGAGCTGAAAGCATCAGCAGGAGGACGTGGGGGTGCCGCAAACGATCACGCTTGGTATTATGAGGGGCGCAACGGCTGGTGGCAGTATGACGAGCGAACCAGCCGCGAGCTGGAGGACGCTTTTTCTAAAGGCAAGAAAACGGCAGAAATGCTGATTGCTGGTTTCTTGTATGTAGCCGATTTGGAAAACATGGTGCAGTACAGGCGTAATGAGCACGGTCGCAGGCGCAAGATGAAGAGGGACGTTTTGGACATCCCAAAGAAGGGAGTGGCAGGACTTCGTTTGGACACTGAGGGTGTTACAGGTGCAGCAGGACGAGAGAACTCTGCAGATGGGGCTGACAACATATTAGTGGGTGTACAGCAGCAGCAGCAGCAGCTGGTTACAGGTTTATCTTCTACTGTCACAGCCCCTACAGTCACAATCAGACCGCCCACAACTCTCGGGGCTCAGCACGGTGCCAGCACTAGTCCCTCTCTGGAGGATGCTTTCTCCCAACTGGAAGTCAGCCCAAGAACGACACCTCCTCACGACAGATCTGAGACTGGGGAAGGAGAAGAGGAGGAGGAGGAAGATGATGAAGAAGAAGAGGCCTCGCCCTCAAGGTCCTCCGAGCCTCACACCTCTGTAGACGAGTCTGGTTCTGGAGATTGGAGTGATGACGAAGACGAGGAAAATGAAGATGGGGAGGGCGGGGATGAAGAGCACATAGAGCCATGGGAAGGCAGGTCAAGAAGGCAAAGACTCAATCCAGAGGATAGAGCGCCTCCAGGTGCAGAGTCTGCCTCTTCCCCTTCCTCGTCCAGTAGCAGTGGAAGGTCCAGAATGCCCGACGGCCAGTGTACAGTCACTCAAGTGTGAAGTCATTGCTGAAACAGTTCCATTCCACTAATTTATTCCTGACTTTATGTTGTCTTTCACTCAGCCACAGATCAGATGTGGGTCGGTTGCTCTACCTGCTGCAATAAACAGCAATTTAGGTTTAAGGAAATAATTTTCAAAGCTTTGTTTTTTGGCTCTAAAAACATCTGTGTGCATCTGTGACATGGTTTTGTTTCTCTGGTGTTATATGGTTTGTTGTATGTTGGATTTCATTACCTGCAGCCTTTGCAAACATGCAGCTTAATTCATCTTGTTGTTTTATTTTTTTTTTTTTTACATGACTCTCCAGCTGGCAACAGACCAGATTGTCAGTGGTTTTTACCTGCCATTAATATCAATTCTTTATCATTTTTTTTTTATCCTCAATGAAGTTTTAAAAGAAAATTAATTTATCAAACTCCTGCAAAATCATACTGCTGTTGAAATATTCTGAGAACGGCTGGTGTTCTCATCCTGGCTTGTGCTGTAAAGTGAAAGAAGACATAAAGAAGGATTTTACTCTTGGATATGGAGCTGTGTCATTTACATCATTTGGGAACGGCTGCATTCTACACACCTACTCCTTAACTCTCTCAGCTAACATGACACACAGAGGAGCTCTGGTCATCTTAATAATCATGTGTTCCAACACCAACTCCTCCTGCTCCAAATAGAACAGATTACAACGTTTGACTGTTTTTTGTTTTTTTTTTTTCTTGAAATTTAAGAGCCTAATATTAACAAGATGTGAATGATGTTTCACAGCAGTTGGCGTTTGAAGAGTTTTTGCAGTTGAAGTCGTCGAACTACTCACTGACGCACCGTGCTGACGTAGTCCTCAAGCTCGAGAGCATTATAAGGCAGCAGTTTGTAATCACAGCCAATCTGCAGCTTTTAAAGTAAAATCAACAAATGTCATAATTATGAACTTGTTTGAGTGAATGTGCTTGAAATAATAATTGGCAATTTAATGTGAATTAATGTTGTTTCTCTTTAAAAAAAAATAGGTCTGAGACCTTTGGAGCCATGTTATGGTCTCTGAAGTATTCACCACAGGTCTGTTACTGATGATTTGTAATTTGTCCGTGTTTGAAGAGAGAGTTATTTATAAACTACTGGTCAGCAGGATGTTGTAACTGGTTTGACTTTAAGTCTTTTTTTTTTCCTTTTCAATGGTTGTAAATTCTTTTACTTCTATGTTGTTCTGGGGCGGTAGAAGATTATTTTTCAGCTAAATTTCTGCTCCCATGCAGAGGTTTCAGGTTATGTTATTTTTATAATTCTTACATGCTTACATCATCAGCTTTTAGATTTCCACTCTGAAAAATAAAGTTTGTGTAACAGTTTTCTTTGGCCTGGTATTTTTTTTTTTTTGTTGCCATGTTTTTGACTTAAAAATATATGGGGACGTTCCCTCATCCTGAAGGACATTTTTATGTTCTTGTCTGTTTGGTAGTGAAGCTGACGTATCCCATGCCACTATGTCTACATTCATTGTTGATTATATGAATGAATATTTGCACATTTTGAGGCTGAATCATTCCTTCCACCTCACTGGTGTGACTGACTGTGGGCGACAGCAGACAATCACACTGACTTGGTGAGAACATGACCTGATGAAAGAGGATCTGGTATCTGGCATTTCCCCAGGGACCTGCCCTGTCCTTGGCACCTTCACCACTACTTCTGTTACACCTTCTCATTTATGGCATTCAGTGGTTCCCAAGCCTGGAGCTATCGAATATACCAGGAATAGATGTCAAATATTTAATATGAAATTAAAAAAAGCTCACTCACTCTGCAATGATGGCACATAAGGCTTTTTAACACTGACCTTTAATAAGTACATTCGGGAATAAATGGAAACAGCTGAAGAAGTTCTTAAATAATTTATGACCAGTGTCTTAGCAGCACCTGTGTACTCTTGACTTTAGCTTTTAGTGCGCTGAAGGTAAGTGGATATTCATTTAGTCATTTTCTAAAAGTAAACGTCTTTTTTTCCCTTTTTGCAAGGGTTGCCACAGCGAGTCTCCATCTGTCCTCTGTATCCTCAACTCTGACTCCAACTACCTCCATGCCCTCCCTGATTGCATTCATCAATCTCCTTTTTGTCTCCTATCTGGTCGCTCCATCTCTGGGATCATTCTTCTACCAATGTATCCACTGTCCCTCCTCTGAACATGTCCAAACCATCTCAATCTGTCTTCTCTAGCTTTTTCTCCAAACCTTCCTGTCTGTGTTGTATTTTCTAAAAGTAAACTAAAGAGGTAAATTATAATAAAATGTGATTTCAACATATATATATATATATATATATATATATATAATATTCCATTTATAAAGCAAATATTAAAAAAACAGGCCTTCATGGTATTTGTGTTTTGAGACTTTAATGTCCAAATTACTTCAGTACAAGACAGTCCTTTTCAGACATGATTAGTTATTTAACCTGCACATAATATGATCTCTCTTTCCTGATAAGTTGATGTAACTAAGTCAAAAAGCGTTATTGGTTGATCCTACGTATGTTTAGACTTGCTGGCCAGAGCCTGTAGGTTAGCTGGACCCCCCCACACTGTCCCAAAGACCGACATCTCTGTCCTCAGAGCCTCGGACAAAGGAAGCTCTCTCCCTGACAACACCACTTTCTTCACAGCCTGTGTAACAGGGACTGGTCCTTTAACGTACGTGTTCAGCCACTGCTCGGCCTGTTCTAGAGGGGTTCCTACAGCGGTGTGAGGCTCTTCCAGGACTTCATCTACCAACCCAATCTGAAGTCCAAGATTGGGGTTCACCTTAAGAGCACCAGCAAGAAGCTGAAGTGCCTTTTGGCTTCCAACAATACGGACGAGTCTTGCAGCGCCGCCCCAGCCCGGCACCAGACCCATACGTTTATGGACAAACTGGATGACACTGTCAGGGGCCATTAACCTTCAAGAGAGCGGAAAAGACATTATTGCAATGTTGCCTAAAAAGCTTCAGATTCACAGACTCTCTTGTGGGATCAGGTGTAGAACTTCTTACCTGAAGTCACAGGCAGTGGTAAATTCTGCACCTCCTCCCAAAGCTTTCCCCTCCACCAGGGCCACAGAGATCAGTGGCAGCCTGCGCTGAGGACATTGATTTGTTATCAAACTCAGAAAAACACTATTTTAACCAGACAGTTGTAACAATAACCATTTATTTTCCATGGTGATTTCTAGGATGGACAGGATCAGGAATGAGGTGATTAGAGGGACAACACAGACAGGAAGGTTTGGAGAAAAAAGCCAGAGAAGACAGATTGAGATGGTTTGGACATGTTCAGAGGAGGGACAGTGGATATATTGGTAGAGGAATGATCCTAGAGATGGAGCTACCAGGTAGGAGAAAAAGAGGAGATTGGTAGAAGTTGGAGTCAGAGCATAAGATACAGAGGACAGGGGGAGATGGAATTTGTTTACTCGCTATGGCAACCCCTAAAAAAGGGACAAGCCGAAAGGAAAAGAAGAAATATATTTCCCCTGGTGATTTCATATTCTTTTTACTTTTTATATTAAGCACCTCAGCGTCAACTTCTCAAACTTGATTTATTAATTCATTTGTATCTTCTTATACTGTGAGCTTTCCTGCGAGGTTGGGAGGCCACAGGATGTTATGTGGCTAGAAACAGTGCTACACTCAGTCAACCTAGCAGCTTGTGGATTAGAACCCGAAACCTTGCAGATCTTAACCGCTGGGCCACCACTGTCGCCTCCTCAAACTTTAACTATATAACATTTCTTTCAGTTACTCAAGACCCTCATGAAAGTGTTGATGTTCATCAGAGTGCAAAATAAACTTATTGGTTGTTGGTTACAGTATTTTTAAAGTTCTTACCTGAGTAGCCTGGTTAGAGTGTTTTGCATAAACATACACATCATCATTCCATCCTAAAAAGAACAGATGTCTAATGATTACAAATATGTATTAGAAGTTTAGATGTAAAATAACAAATATTCAGAAACATTTTTTTCAATCCTACCTGTGGGTTAGATATTGCCCTGACAGCGTTGAGGTCTGATCCGGAACAGAAGGTTTCAGCAGCACCACGTACAATAAGACCTTTTCCATCTGTCCACTTCTCCAGCTGGGTCACCTTTTCCTCTAGATCCAGCATCATACTACCTGGAGACAGTCAGCTGTTTAACAGGAGCAACAAGAAAGCCATACAAATACACATTATTTGTTGCATTCCATAATAGAAAAAGAAACACACAAATTTGGGAGATTTCCTACCTGATAGGGCGTTCATCCGAGATGGATTATTAATGGTCATCACAGCTATCCCCGAGTCCTGTTTGAGCAGATCAATGGAGCCACCAGGAAAAGCCTGAAGCTTCTGTCTGATGTCCACCTCATTGAAGGAATGAACGTGGGAGCATAAGGTGGCACGGCTCTGGTTTTGCAGCAACCTTAGGGGGATGAGTTGATGATGATCATAAAACATTTAGTCTGAATGCAAAGTAGAATTTTCTAATCGGTATTTCCGACTTATGGACAAATCAATATGCATTAACTTAGCATAAAAATTCCAGTAATAACCGTCAAGCAGTATTTATATTTTATACAAAGAGGAATAAAGGGTGCTGGTGACAGAAATGAGAATAAATTACTTTAATAACTGACTAGTCCAAATATCCATATCTTCAAGAGATGTGTCACAGAGTGTGACACTAAATATTAAATGTTCTAGGTTCTATTCACAGAACCTAATGTTCTTTGTTAAATATTGTATATACAGCAAATGGATAGTAATAAAAAAAAACATGTTTACCTGCTCCAGGCTCCACAACTGCTGCTTTTGAGAAATGCTCGCATCACTGCACACAACCGCATCTTGATGCTGCTTTGGGAAGAAAACACTGAAGTTACTCAACATGAACCAAGAATTTGCTTTATTTTATTACTTACAGTTACATTTATGAGTGGTTAAGAAAACAGACTGAGGGTTCCAGAGGGTTCCTGGTTTGAAACCCCAAGCTACCACTAAGGTGCTCCGAGCATGGAACCATCCACACGTACTGCTCACCAGGCGCTCAAACCTGCCCACTGTTCACTTTGGTAATGGGTTGAATGCAGAGTTCACATTTTGCTGTGTGCAGTGGTGTGAGTCACAATGACAAGGAATGTGCTTTTCTTCCTTTCGGCTTGTCCCTTTTCCAAGGGTTGCCACAGCAAATCATCTTCTACTCTAACTCCATGTCCTCCCTCACTGCATCCATCAATCTCCTCTTTGTCTCCTACCTGGTAGCTCCATCTCTTGGATCATTCTTCTACCAATGTATTCACTGTCCCTCCTCTGAACATGTCCAAACCATCTCAATCTGGCTTCTCTAGCTTTTTCTCCAAACCTTCCTGTCTGTGTTGTCCCTCTAATCACCTCATTCCTTATCCAGTTCATCCTTGTCTCTCCTAAAGAGAATCTCAGCATCTTTAACTCCTCCACCTCCAGCTCTGCCTCCTGTCTTCTGCCTATTAGTAGTGTCTCAAATCCATACATCATGGCTGGTCTCACAACTGTGCTGAAAATCTTTTCCTTGACTTTAGCTGACACGTCTCTCAGGTTACCCGAGAGAAGTGTAAATTACTTTATTTACCTTAGCTGTTTGACACTAAAGTCATATCTGGCCGCATCGTTATTTTACACTGTTTTTACCATAAACATAATATAATTTAATGAGAAATCGTAGCTACAATCAATGTAAACGCTGGTAAACAAGAATAACTAGTTACACTTGGGAATGTTTTCTATGCGTTCATTTTACTAATAAAACACCCAGTTTTATGTTGTCGTCGTTTAGGAAAACAAATCACTGCCCGTGTAATTACTATAATCCATAAATAGGTATACATGAACCATATATCTTAGAAAACACACCTTTAAAAAAACAATATTCCAGTACTAACCTTAGAGGTCGGGCGGTGTTACTCTCAAATCCTTCCCCCTGGAAACCGCAGCTGCATGGCGACCAAACAAGCAAGCGCAGTTTAACAGAGTCTCCGCATGGTTGTGCCACAGAGCAACTCTGACTTCCTCTAAATTGAGACGTCAAGGTGAGAGGTTCAATGTTTAAAATGCATTTATAGTGTAGTCACGCTTCGAAAATACATTACAAATACTTATTTAATAGTGCAACGTTTTACTTTAGTGCGAAAATTAAACTAGTAGACGGATTAAACGGTGGGAGAGCTGTTTCTTGTCTGACAAATATCTGTAAACACTGTCTGTTGATAATCTGGCTCCACAGCCTTTGTCCTTATTTAGTAATAAAACATACAAATGAAATGATATGAAATTCTTTTTAGGGAAACTATTTTGAAGCTTAAAACAACATGTTCTAACTTTGAGCAGTGACAATGGACTTATCACAGACAGTCAGTTTTTATCATTTTTATTTATTAATTATATCCTTTTAATCCTTATCCTTATATCCTTTTTGTTACATTAGATGTGTCGTCTTTATCCTCTTATCCATTACTGGGATCACAGGGGCAACAATCTCCACAACTGACACCCAAATCACACTGCACCTTACTGTGAGCCTTTCACTTCCACTTCACTGGGTTCAAAGCTGAAGCCTTGTGAACCCAAGTCCACTTCCTTAACCGCTAGGCCACCACTGTCACCTTAATAAGGCACTGTAGGTATAAAAAACAATTTAAAAAAATCTCTTTGTCAGTAATCTCTTAAAATACTGTAAATGTACTGCACTTTTTTAGGAAAAAAGAAAAGACAGCAAACTCCATGTTATTGTGACACACACAACCAAATGTGTAGAGGTCACAGTGTGCAGCTTTGAGCAGTGTGTAGGGATTCAAACCTGAAACCCTCCGGAACCAATATTCTATTGGTTTAAATTACTTTAATGTGTATAAGTCTTAACTAAAGTTGCCCAAAACTTCAGATTACCTAGAAAACAATATTTAAAACATGCAACAAGACAGTCTGTCATTATTTTCCAGGAAGTCCCCCATTCACTAACTCCAAAAATGTGTTTTGCACATTTTTGCTGCCTGAAGTTCGGAAGCATGATTAAAGAATGTAATATTATTCTCCAGAGTAAGTTTTTTTTTTTCTATTTTTAACATTTCCTTCAATCAGGCATGGGCAAACTAAGGCCTGGGGGCCAGATGTGTCCCATTCAGCTTTATAATCAGGCCCATCAAAATTGTCCAAGGGATATAAGTGGTTTGTGTTGTGATTATACTTGTGCCTTTTTCTTCTAATGCCCACGATTTCCCTATAGGTGGCACTCTAAAAGGCTAAAACTACCTTAGTATTTTAGCCTTTATGTATGACGCTCCATCTATCTACTCCTTACCTGGACCTATGTCCAGTTTTATGACCAATTGGGGCCCACAAGTCATAAAGTTTACTCATGCCTGACTTAAAAGCATTAACATACTACTATTAGTATTTTTTTTTTTCAAAACAACAAGAATTATTTGATTTTATGTACTTTTATGTGTACAAACTGAGGTGGTACCTGCCAGTGGACATTTACTCTCCTGTAGAAGGACGTAAGATGAATGGAAGTGAACAAATTACACTTGGTCGGTGATGTAATGACCAAGAGATGTTCAGGGAATTGAGGAGAGACTTGCCAAAAAAGAAGGAGAGCCAGAGTTTCTTCCTGTCTTGTTGTCTAATCTATTGCCATCGGGAGCATAAATCTTCTACCTCTATCCACATCCTTTACTGTTATTTGTAGCCTGGAACAAGCCTGTGAAAACAAACTGAGGATTGGAAATACATCTCTGTGACACCTAGGTCACTCCAAAAATTCCTCAGTAATGCCTACCTACCAGTAACTGGAGGGCTCATTTCCTAAACAAAGGAATCAAACATAATTCTTAGATACAATTGAAGACCAATCACCCAGATTATAAATCTATGAGGCCGTGGAAAGATCCTAAATGGAGGATTTGACAAAACGTCATAAAAAGGTTGACAACGAGGATACAACAGACTGTGTCCAGAACTGGTGTAGAGTCATCTCTGTGCTAAGACTCACACCTCTCAGGTCTATTTTAAAGTGGGGAAGGAATTTAAAAAGGTCAGTGAGACTTCCTAAACAAGTGTTCCAGACACACTGACTCTGCTGCTGCTGCTGCTGCTCAGTACGGTACACTGCACTGGGTCAGCCAGCCTGCAACTGTCTTTAAATATCATTCTTTGAAGCCCAGCACCTGCACAGCATGGCAGTTTAGGGAATGCATAGTAAACCTCAGGTCATTTTGTTAGTGTATAAACAATAGTCTCACTGACTGATAAACAGACATCCCGCCAAGAACGAGTCTTCTCTGTGATGAAAAGTAATCCTAAAATATTTCTGGCTCCCAGTGTTCGCTCTGACTCATCCCCGGTTTGGAGCTTTCTGTGATTTCGATTAAAATCCGTTCTGCTGCTTCATGGTCCACCAGGATGTCAATAACGCTTCTGCAGACTTCAGCTGGTAATGGAAACCTGTCTGAAATTACAACCTGTGTGTGTGAGTGTGTGTGTGTGTGCCGGGAGAGTGTGCATAAATGCATGCTCAACTTGCATTTATATGTATATATATATATAGTCTCTCTCTTATTTTCCTCTCTTTTTCTCTCTCTCTCAATCACCTCTCATCTCACTGTGAGTGCTGGTGTGTGCGTGCATCCTTGTGTAGTGTTCCTGTGGGCTCTACAGTGATCCATCACTCTGCAAATCAATACGCAGCTGTCTGGTTCTCCCAAGGAATTCACTGCAGTCATCATGGCTCAATACCAACCCAGAGAGATGAGAAACCCCAGAAAGAAATAGCGAGAGACTGTGGTGTTTGTGAGCACTTCATACAAACATCTGAAATTCACAGTGAGTCAAAATTAACAACTTGGACAAAGTCGTTGGCTAACCATAATATTGATTTAAATGTTCAAAAATCATTAGTAACTGCGCATTTTCCCCTTCTCTCCAGATTTGTAATGTAGATTTTCTTCTTTTTTTATTATATTACAAAATCATGACAAATATTTTATACATTTGATTGTACCTCATGGACCCAATATTGTAACATGGCAGGCCAGATTTGGCCCTCGGGCCTGAGTTTGGCAAGGGTGCCCTTGACCAGGGGTCTCAAACTCAAATAAATGTGTGTTCAATAAAAAAGAAAAAATGTAATAAAAAATCAGTTTCCAATAGATTCTGTGTAATACAACACTGGACCAGAAGAAGGCTGTGGATCAAGGTTTATAAAGCTATAGGATTTAAAATGAAATGTGGAGAAAAATCTAAAATATTATGATAGATTCAACTTTCACATCAAGGTGGGGGGCCAAAAAGTTTTGTTTCACAGGCCGCAAATGGCCCACGGGACGCAAGTTTGAGACCCCTGTCCTAGACCCTACAAACAACCTTCAATTACAGTAATATTTAACTACTATCAAAACTCTACACTATCACTAATCAAAAATAAAAAGATTAAAGATTTAAATTAAAGATTAAATTCCTTTTTTAGTTATTGTGATGTTGTGATTCACCCCACAGTGCACAACGAAATTTGGCCTCTGCATTTAATCCATCATCAAAGTGAGCAGTGGGCAGCTAATGAGCGCCCGGGGAGCAGTGTGTAGGGACGATACCATGGAAACTTGGCGGTAGGGGGATTCAAACCGGGGACCTTGCAGACCCTAGTCTGCTTCCTTAACCACTAGGCCACCACTGCCCTAAATAGCACCTAACTCTGTGGCAAAATGTCCCTAAAGAAAAACAGCAATGTCTGACAACAATGGTATTTTCCTAGAAATGTCCCCACAAGTATAACTAAACCAATACAGACATTGGTACAACAGTACATTCCTTAAAACCCCAACATCCCTAAATCTAACCTCCTCTGAAAAATCTCGAATGAGTTAGAAATGATCGTATGATATCTTCAGCATCTGGAAACCTCCAAACCTGAGCTCAAGCCAGTACTTGGCGTCAACTCTCCTCTTCTACCTTAAGAGAGAAAAACAGAGGGAAACAGTCAACGGTGCAGTGGACAGGCATTCAGGAGCGCAGGACAATATTTATATTTATATTGAAGCTGGGGTAGGATTTCAGGCACCATAACATTGTCGCACCTGTTATTTCAGTCAGCCTGGAGTGCCAGGTTTCAGGGTGAGAGGTCAGATGTCTGTGCCCCTCAGGGCCAAGGGTTTGTATGACTCCATATATGCATGTGTGTATCAGTAAATGAATGGGATTCTCATAAAAGAGAACATGAAACTATTAGAGAATGTACTGATACCATTAAGTATCACCATGACACCATGTAGATCAGATGAAGGGTCCTCCACTCCGCTGTCATGTCCCTCTCATCACTCACAGGAACAGATCAGGTTTACATTCAGGATGTCCACTGATGAGACTCAAAGAGACAGAAAGGCGCTCCCGTATCTCACGCTCAATTTACCGAGGACCCCTACTCAAGTGGTCACAGAAATACTTTTGTGCCCTTGGGGCTCAATAGCAATTACTGTATATTATTGGTGGAGGATTGAAGACAGATGCTATTAAAGGTCTCAATAATTGAAGTAAAAAATGTCAACCTCGCAATCTGATTTACAAAAGGTACCAGTTAGAGGAAGGTTTTACATTTGAAATACAAGTGGGAAAACTTTTTACATGGAGGCGACGATGGTTATGTGTGGATTTTCAGGAAGAAATTGAGTCAAACTGATCTATGCATTGTTTTACACCATAAAACCTTTCATTTCAACAGGACTGCACACATTCATCCCCTGTAACATCACAAGTGTCAGGACTAACGCATTACTTGTAACAAGACATTACATAGCGTTACATAACAAAACTACTTTTCTCGGCAACTAATAACGTAACGCGTTAAATTTCAGTTTCAGTAATGCAGTTATTGTTACTGTGGTGAAAAAGGTCTCATTACACGTGGTCTAAATGTTTATTATTTTTATAATTTAGTAACTACTAATGTAACTAGTTACTTTTTTAGAGCAGTAACTAGTAAAGTAATGAGTTACTTTTTTAGAGCAGTAACTAGTAAAGTAATGAGTTACTTTTTGTTGGTAACTCGCCCAACACTGAACATCACCAGTCATCCAATATTGTGTTGCATAAAGTCAGTTAAGAAATATATTTTTTCTTTTATTCTTATGTTTATTACACAAAAAAGAACCACAGAGGTGTCACCTTCATCAACTCATTCACCACATGGACCAAAACAAAAACAAAAGTACTTCTCAGCAGAGTGCCCTGATATGTGACCATTCAGCATTATTAAAAGTAGAAAAAAAGTTTTTTTTCAGTACTTTTTTCATATATATTCATCACTACTTTGACACAAAAGCAAGCTCTTGTGTTACACATTTGAATGGAAAAAGTTCACAAGCAGACGCAGATGCCATTCCAAAAAAAAAAAATTCCATGTCTCTCTTAAAACAGGGAAATGCAAATAAAGAAACCAGCCTTTGGTACAAAGTTATAAAAAAAAATCTTGGATCTGATGAAATAAAGCACTTTTTGCGTAATTATGAAAAACATTAATGTCATTAGAATAACACAATATGTCAGTCGTAAGGTACAGTCCAGTAATGCATTTTGGGTAATAAAAAGGCTGAACCAGGACTGTTATATTTAGTTATGTCAGAGGAAAGTATGGACCTCTCCATCACTAAAACCAACTTTTCCTCTGGTTTCTGCTGTGTGTTCTTACTGTCAGCAACATCACATTTCATGCCGGAACACCACAAATGCAAACTTCACAGTAAATACATCCTTTTGGACTTCATTTGGTGGAAAGTGATCATATGAACAGAATTAGCAGAGACAGATCTATTGTTGGTCAATCGGCGATTCTACGCTTGTCAAGGCTAAAATTCAGACCTGAGCAGAGATGTTTGACTTGAAAAGATGTTGTCACTGAAGTGTTGGAGGATACTGTATGTCGATTTGACTGTGTTGATTAATGGTTGCTAAAATAGACAAGCATCTAGGGAAATTCTTCACGATGTTTTTCTTGGTCATTTACCGACTACAGTGTCTATATGATGCTGTTTACATTCTCAAGGTCAGTTCAGAAACTCACGGCTAAAGCACTTCGGAGTCTGTGGTTATGGAGGAACAGGTTCGCGTTTGGTGGCTACATCAGAAACCGCTTTCGTTTCGGTTTTCGGAAGATCAAATAATGACGGTTTCGATGTGAAAGGCATGTGAGAAGGAAAAGGATGAAGAGTGTTTCTGGGGTGGCCAGGACGGGGGCAAACTCGGGGTGGTCGAGGGAGAAGAGGACGTTGATGAGGACGAGGTGGGTGAGCGACTGGCCCATCGGGAGGGAAGGCGTCGGTTGGCAGGACGGGCCGGCCTTGAGAAACACTTTGGGGCTGGAGAAGAGGAGACAGTGGAGTCTTCGTTTTCCTGTGGAGAAACAAATGAATTAACATTTAGGATTATCACACCATCCTGTCGCCAATCAAACGCACACACAGAGATACTTTACATTTTGTCACATGTTCCATCTGTTCTCTTCTTGACCCTAGGGAAAACAACAGGCACAATTCAAACATCACATGGTCTTGACGTTCTTTTCTCCGCTCCTCGGTCAAGGCAGTTCAACAGCGCTGACTGAAATCAAGTCAGATAAAATTGGCCACCCGATAATTGCTCCCACAATTTCTAAAACATTTGCGTGACTTAAAAGGGGTGGGAGGGCAAGTGGTTCCCGCTGGTGTTGTTTTGTCTGTAATTGCGACACAAAGCCAGAAAATCACATGCACAAAGAGTCCATTTTTGAGATAAAAGAAAAGTCGGAGCTAAGATCCACATGTCCGTTTGTTAGTACCCTCCGAGGCATGTCCCAGATACCAAGGCTATAATAGAGCCTTGGCCTCTGTCTGGCTTCCCAGAAATAAACAACCAGTAATTGGCAGGAGAATTACACAGTGCTGTTCGACATAGTTGTATCATAGTTAAATTAAAATACCATCTGACATTTTATCTGAAGAGCAGGCCTCAAAGACGCCTGAAGTTTCTGTTCTCCGTGCATTCGTGTACATTAGAGTTATGGTTGAACCTCTCAGTCTGTACCCACCTGCACTATAAGCTGAATCTCTTTCACACCCATGGCAGTGTGGCTGCTGAGCATTGCGTGTGTGCTGTGTAGCTGTGCAGTGTGTGGGTTCTGTGTGTGTCTCAGAGTAGAGGGCAAAGGCAGAGGGTCCATGTCCAGCATGTCCAGTTCAGTGACACTCTGCTCCCGCCTAGCACTGAGGTTAGGGCTTGAGTTCATCTCATTCTTCTGGCTCTGGCTCTGTTGAGCCCGAGCTGCGCTCTCATAATTCTTCAGAATCCTTTCCAACGCCCCATAGTTGGACCTCGATCCCTCAGGTCGAGGGTAGGCAGCCAGAGTGAGGGGCTTCCAGGGGTGGTCATTCATCATGCGAGGCCCATGTCTGGAAGAGTCAGGTTGGGGAGGAGGTACAGATGCATGCCTTGGCTGTGTCTGGTGACCTGGCTGTGTCATCGGTCTTTGTTTGTTCTCCACAGGCGGCTGATGGGGTGAGGCGCCTGACCTGGCTGCAGACTCAGGCGTTGCTTCGTGTGGATTGTCATAGTCAGACATGGAAGCCTCCACATTCTGACCTGGCTGGTTATTTGCAGACGAGACAGGATCAGGGAAGTCTGTGGCTGCTTTGTGCTGTGTTTTCCTGGAAGGACTGCCAGTGGTTGGAACTTGTTTCCTGACATCGCCATGGTGAACTGGACTCTGAGAGGCTATTGTGTTGGCCTCCGGAAATCCAAATTGTTGCTCTTCAAATGGAAGATCAAATGCATTTTCTTGGTTTTTTCTTACTTCGTATGCTTCAAGACCACATCTCATTTCCCTTTGTTGGACCTCTGTTCTTTGAGGAATAGAATCTGGTAACATTTCGGGATACACACCTGCAGCAGCAATGCTGGCATCAGTGCAGTGTGTCTGAACTCCTGTATCTCTAGGTACGTAGGCATCTGTGGGGACAGCTTGGCGACTCAGAGAAGAGGCATTTACAGCAGAAGAACTGTCAGCTCGTTTAAAACCCCAACCCATGTCTGCATGAAACAAAGTTCGGTTGAACTCGGCTGTTTTTTGCTCAAGCATTAGGTTTCTTCTAGAGCCCTGGAGGTTGGGGTTACCAGGTGTATTGTCCGTAGATGACAGCAACGTAGCTACAGGCGATTCTATGATCAACGGAGGTGTTTTACCAACACCTGCACCATAATCTAAGCGCGCATCTTTCGCAGCGCTGCGTATGTTAACTTCGGAGAAACTTTTCTGCACCGTTCCACAGGAAGACAAGTTGCCGCTGTTTAACTTGCTGGCATCGCAAGACCAGCGGTTATGGCAGCAGCCCGTGTTACAGTTAGAGTTAGCGGGTACGGTGCACGTTGTTACAGTTCCATCAATGAGAACTTTTCCCTCATTTTCTTGGAGCATGGCCTCAAACTTCCTGACAATGGAGGGACTGCTGCACTTTCTGTCCACAAGCATACAGGGGCTGTGGCATTTCTTGAGCGAAGTCTGAGGGGATTCTGGGATGTGGAGTTCTGCGTCTGTGTGGGCCGATGTGCTCAGATTCCAAGAGGATGTGCGTGGTGGGATGGGTGGAGCTGGTGTATCCATATCGGGGAACATCCCAGGATTCATCTGCATGTCCCTGAATCTGTGTGGATCGGAAGCAGAGGACCTCCAGGTGTTTTCTGGTGACAGGGCCATCCAGTTTTCCCTTTCCAGTGCTCGGAAGTCGTCGTAAATTTGACTGAGATCACAGTTAGGTTCGTCCGCCTGCACTTGGTTTGGATCCTGGCAATGAAGCCTCTCACTTCCCTCTGCTACAAACAAGGATTCAGATGGGATCCTGCAGGAAATGAACCCAAAGGAGGAAAAATTAAGAATCTTTTAAATCGCTTTTTTTTTTTACCCCATGTTGAGGTTGACATTGAGATTATCAATATGATCACATGAAGGCTCTGCATGTGACTACAACAGTTGATTGTTGGTGCCAGAAGGTTAAGTTGCGTTTACCTCTTATCTACACTCTTCTTTCTTATCTCATCCTGGTAGCTGCAAAGCTCCTCGCTCACACGTGCGATCTCCTTCAGAGCCTGAGGAGCAGAGACACATGGGGGAGACAATTTGAATATTATGGACTGCTGAAGAACTCGTGGTAGACTTGTGAGTTTTTAAAATCAAAAGTTAAAGTATCTCTTCCAAATTTACTCCCAAGACACAAAGCTGACTTTTCATGGAAATTCATAACCATAACTTTGTGATTTTCTTTTGAAAACAAAACAGAACTACAACAGAACAGAGGTTTGGGGAACTGGGAACATTAATTTTCTCGGTAGAAGTCCATGTACTACAGAAAATAAGTAAAGGAAATTAAAGTTCTGAAACATTTTTTTTAAACAAGAAAACAAAGTCACACAAAAGTCCTTAAAGGCCCTAGGATGAGAGCCAGACACTGACCTACTCAGCACTGTCTGGAACCTAAGAATATAATAAATAAGACATAAGATCTCTTCACTATATAAGAAATAAGAGGATCTACACTAATAAAATGATACCATCGAGCCAGACTAAAAATCTACAGTCTGGTGAACTCCAGGGCTTATGCCAGGAGATGTGATGAGCTTGTGAGATTTACCATGAAAACGAGGTCTTTACGTGTTTGCTGACTTCTCTGTTTTTTGGTTTAATCTACGGATTCTGTTATTTAATGAAACAGAAACACAACTGACCGCAAGTCAGATTCAGTGAGAAACTTACAGCATTAAGAGTCGTGGAGTTCTTCTTCTTGTCACCGCCGCAACGCAACTCAGGCCAAACGGGACCTTCTTCTGGACCGACGTGGACGTTGTATTCACTCCCACTGGCGCCATTTCTCTGTTTCATTCCACATTCAGGAGTTTCGTGAAAAACAGAAGCTGCCTCTCCACTAACATCAACAGAGTCGGTCTGCCAAGGGCCTCTGGATCTCAGATCAGCGGGCGGCCCGGCCTCGTTTTGACTCGACTGACCGGCAGTATTGAAGTTGCGGAGGTTTCCTGTTTGGAAACAGGTGGGTTTCTGACCCTCCCTGCCGCCGATAATTCTGTTAAGATCGTAGCCAGGAAACTGTGGCGGCCTGTGTCGCTCCCATTGACTGGTCAGTTCAGTATGGGAGTGGTCACTGAGCAGACTGGAGCCTGTGCTGGTGGAATTCACACTCAGACTGTGCACCACATCATCATTGTCCAGTCTGGTCCCCTCTCTCTTGGCCCTCACTTCGCAGTATAGCTAGACAGGAAGACAAAAACAGATTATTTATCCTACTTTATTAAACCAAATTCTAATGTTCATAACAAACAGTCACAAACAAGTGCTGGGATGCAACTACTACTTGGAGATAAACAAAGTAACACAGGAATCCTGTGTTTGGCAAGTTACTTTAAAAAAGTAACTTGTTACTTTACTAGTTACTGCTCTGAAAAAGTAACTAGTTACGTTACTAGTTACTAAATCATAAAAGTAACTAATAACTAGTTACTTTACTTAACTTTAAAAACACATTTAAAAAAGTAGTGTTGTGTTCTGTAGCAACTATCATAATGAAATGTAGTGATACATTAAGAACAAAATGGACATTTAGACATTTTGACAGGCATCTATATTGTAACCTCAACTTGCCACTTGGCGTCATCCGCTGTACCGCGTGTGTGTGTCTATTTGTTTATTATATATTATTTATTTGTCCATCTATTTATTTCCCTATAAGGCAAGAAGACCCGCCCAAGCCTCTTTCTGATTGGCTTAGCCTGAAAGGTTAACCTATGTCAACCAATCATCGCTCCTTTTCAATGCATGGGTTCAGTTAGAACCAGGGTTATAATAGTTTTTCAGTGTAGTTTCGTTTTAGTTAGTTTTGCCTTTTATCACATTAGTTTTAGTTAGTTTTAGTTATTCGTAAAAGCAACTAATTTTGTCTTAGTTAGTTTTAGTTTTGTCCAAAATGTCTCGTTTTAGTTTAGTTTTAATTAGTTTTAGTTTTAGTTTTTGCGAGGTTCGAACAAAGACGAAAACGAAGGGTAGTTCATTTCTCATTTCAGTTAGTTTTAGTTAGTTTTGTTAGGACACATTTTCGTTTTAGTTAGTTATAGTTTTTTCAATTTAATGATCGTTTTAGTTCGTTTCAGTTAACAAAGAGTTTTTTTCAGTGATCGCTTTTTGTTTTTTCGGTAGTTTTCATTAACAATGATAACCCTGGTTAGAACGCACGGCCACAACGCATTACGCTATTAGTTACCGAGAAAAGTAGTTTCGATACGTAACGGCGTTAGAAGCCTCAACACTGCACAGGATGCTGTAGAGTTAGTAGGGACCAAATTTAGACATACTACATAGATCTAAAAAAAATCTTCCTGAGAATTCCTCCAAATAAAATTGGATAACCTCTGGCCTCGTACCAAAGAATCCTAAAATAGTAACTATTTCAACTTTGCTGAACCCTCTTCTCATCATGCAGACTTTAGACAGGGCTTAAACCTCTTAGTCTCTTCTATTCCTCGGCTCTTCTCCTCCCCTTTTCAGGGCTCTAAGGGGCAAATGAGAGCCACATGTCCTTTTCATAACAAGCCCTTTCACTGCCTTTGCTTATGTCTAGCTTCGAGCACATGCCTTGATTTGTAAAAAAACACTAACTGTGTCAGATCTCAATCTGCTGTTGGCCGCGGGCTTCATCACAACCTATGAATAACTCTTTCTTAGCCTCATTAATGTACGCTGAACTATGTCCTGCTTCTTCCACTGCAGTTTACTGCAAACATTTAATAGCTGAACCAGACACTGTCAGAAACTCTGCCAATTAGGTCTGTGTCTTGCATGATGTGGGGTTCAAAACGTTTGACACAAAGAGAATCTTATTATTAGATAAAGTCCAACATTTAGTTTTATGTTAACGCACTGACAATAGGAATCTTGGTCTTTTTTAAACGCAATCATCCTGAATATTCAGGCCTGTATGAACTACAATAACCACAGTTCTGAATGTTGTACAGATAAGATTCATGGACCAAGTCTCAAGGTCCCAAGGTTTCACACTGCTGCATTTCTACAGGTTGATCCTTCTTTTCCTTTCGGCTTGTCCCTTTTTTCAGGGGTTGCCACAACAATTTCCAACCCCCCCTGTCCACTGTATCCTCTAACTCTAACTCCAACTACCTCCATGTCCTCTTTCACTGCATCTATAAATGTCTTTGGCCTTCCTCTTCGTCTCCTACCTCGTAGCTCCATCTCTAGGACCATTCTTCTACCAATGTATCCACTGTCCCTCCTCTGAACATGTCCAAAACATCTCAATCTGTCTTCTCTAGCTTTTTCTCCAAACCTTCCTGTCTGTGTTGTCCCTCTAATCACCTCATTCCTGATCCTGTCCACCCTTTTCTCTCCTAAAGAGAATCTCAGCATCTTTAACTTCTCCACCTCCAGCTCTGTCTCCTGTCCTCCTCCTATTCCTAGTGTCTCTAACCCATCCATGTCTCTAACTCTTCTATCACAGATCACTCCTGACTCTTTTCTCCAGTTGTTCCATCCTGTCTGTGCTCTATTCCTTACCTCACTTCCACAGTCTCCACTGCTTTGAACAGGTTGATAAAAACACAAACATGAATCAAAGTTGTCATTACTTCTAAATATTAGACTAAGGTTTCGTAAAATTAACAGTTAACTTTTAATTGTTGTAGAAGAAAACACAGACAGCCGCACTGAAAAGGACTGAATTCTCTTCTTCTGTTTCATGCCAGCTCCTGTCTCTCCATCACCACAGGCCACAGCCTAAATTACTGCATCTGTGTCAGTACCCAGAGGTCAACACAAACAACAGAGTCCACACCCTTCTCCTCCCCCTCCTTCCTCTCCTGTAACTCTGCAGCTGCACAGATCGAGATTGATCGTTTTGACAGTGTTTGTGATGAACAGGATGTGTAGGAGGAAAGTATAACACACTCTGACTGGATTAATCACAAACAGTAAACCACCACCTCATCACTGATCATTCACTGCTGACAAGTTTGACCAACTTTTTCCTACCTCCTCTATTTTCTTCTGCATATCTCTCAGCTGAGTCTCCCACTCTCTCCTCTCCACGTCGAACCTCTCCAGCAGCTCGGCTTTCTCTCTCAGCCAGTCCCTTTCTGTGTGCTCCAGACGGTAGCGCAGATCCATGGCCGCTGCGTGCGCGTCGGTCCGGATCCTGCACTGTTCTTCTCGCTCCTGGAGTAAAGTCGGGGCCTCGCTGTACTGTTCTTGAGCGCCGCGCAACGTCACCGGGCCATGACCTGAGCGAACCTTTCTACTTTCAATTCCAGAACTTTCTTTTGTCTCCAACTGAAAATTCAGAACAGAAATACATATATTTGACACAGCAGCATAAAGAAAAGCTGTGAAGGTCGAACTGAAATAATTTTTTTTTTTTTACTGAATGACAGATTGTAGGTGGGGAAAAAATAGTGGACCCAAGTGGCAAGAAAAAAAGTTTCAGAGACAGAGCTGAAGATGGAATTAAGAGAATGAAGGAGTGGCAGGAAGAGAGGTTGAGGAAGCAGGAGAATAAGCACCTTGGGGACGGGAGTGAGTGGGTTTAACAAAAGGCAAAAGAAAGGGCCTGATTAGAAAAATTCTGCTAGAATCCTCTCGCACAGATCAACGGTTTAAAGGTCAAGGCTTTTTTCTGCTGGCATTTCACTAAAACAGGATACAGTGCAGGATGTGGCAGATTCAAGTGCAGAAATGTATGTCTACAGAGGATGCACATGGGCTCAGACTGCACTCTGGTGGACCACTTTTAGTGTGGAAGGCAGACATGAGCAGATCAAAATAAAAAAAAAAAATGTTGAAAAACACCAGTTGTATTAGTTTTAATTTGCCTTTACTGAATAAACCCATTCAATGCCGGATTTAGGAGAAAATCCCTGGGCATTTCCCTTGGAAGTCCATTCTGCTGAGGCCAAAACCAGAAACCAAAGAGACATGTTATCACTTTAGTTATAACAAAGAACAGTTTCTCCAAACTATGATCAAATTTATAGGGTAGATTTATAGGGTAGGGTAAATAAGGGAAGGATTTGGGATTTCTAGTCTTTGAAACGTCCTTTACCACAGATATTTCTCTGACCTCGACAATGGTCTCCAGAACAAGGGTGTGTTTCAGTGCATACAGAAATCTGGGCACCCACTGGTCCATATGTACATTTCTACTGCTTGTAAAAGCAGTGGGAACATTTTTGGCCTTGGAACTGGAAAGATACCAAGACAACGCCTGTGTATGTGCATATACCCTTGTGCTTTTGTGCGAATGTGTGTGTGTCGTTTCAGTCTTTCTGTAACAGTCACGGGCCAGAGCTTTAGTACAAGCCTCGGCCGTGCTGCTATTTCTGCCTGTGGCCGGGGGTCAAAAAAATTATGGTTTAGGCAAACAAGTCAACCCCGTGTGTCTGCCCGCGGCTCTTCTCGGGGATTTCTTCACAATTACAGATGGGCGATGATGGGTGCTGTCCAGGGTCTATTTAAACAAAACCCAATGTAAACACATGTTGAGAGTGCAAAAACAAGGTGGTTGGAGTTATAAGCAATGAATTGCAGACCGCTTGTCAGCAATTAAAAAGGCAAACCATCTGCCGCAAGGAAGTCACGAAGGAAGCAAACAGCGTCAGGAGCCAACAGCAGGAAAACAAGTTACATATCAAGCTAGTCAACATTTGGCACCGGATATATGGAGGTAAGTGTGTCACCACAGTGACCCACTATATATAGTGGACACACAGCCTTGTACGATGTCACATTCCGTGCATGGGGTGGGGGCCGGGTGGGGATGGGGGGGGGGTGGAGAGAAGATGTAGTGAAGTGGGGTGGCTGCTCAGGCAGAGTAAGATAGGCGCTGTGGGGGGGGGGGGGGGGGGGGGGGGGGGGGGGGGGGGGGGGGGTGGAGAGAAGATGTAGTGAAGTGGGGTGGCTGCTCAGGCAGAGTAAGATATCTCCTAGTTACCACAGGCTTAAAATATGAGAGGAAATATTCCGTCTTGGACCTTGGAGACTTGCTGGGTCTCATGATCCCAAAACAATGTGGGGAAAAGATAGAGAGGTTTACATTCACAGATTGAACAAACTGGTCCAGACGGGACAATTACAAGGTTGTTTCCTTTCAAATGTCTTTTTGGGATTAGAATAATCTCTGCAGACAGTTTAAACCTGAGGAATATCGGTATGTACTATTCCCTAAATGTAGTAATCTCTGACTTGCATTGTTAAAGATGACATTTTGGTTGATGCCATTAACCTACAGCAACGCAGACAACTGCCCTTTTGTTGTTTTACACATTTTTGGGTGGAGCAAAAAAGAAAATATTGGGGGAAGAATGAATCTGTCCACAGACCTTGAAGAGGACAGACATTTGTACTGGATCTGGATCTCTCAGTTATTTTTTTAAGGATTATTGAAGGCAAGAATGTTGTTGAGAAGTTTTTTATTTTATTAAAACATTTTTGATTTTTTTAGAGAAGGATTTTTGTAAGAACAGCAGGAAATAGCAAAGTATTTTCTCCTCCAATTTTAAATGATTTTCACATGTGACTGAAAATTAAAAATTTGATCAAATTTCCAGATTTTTTGTTCTAGAGTGAGAGGTTAAAATAGTAAGGGAAGAAAACGTCTTGTCATATCAGACCTCTATTTCTATGGTCAGTCACTGAAAGGTCAACAATTTACGAGTTAAAAGGTTAAAACATTACAGTGTAAGATAGACAGTGATGCCTGTGGCTCAAACAAACAGTTCTTTGTCACATACCAGACAATTAGAGTGCACTTTGGTGTATTTTGAGCGTCATGACTGCTCTCTGAGTAGTAAACATGTATGCTGATGTAGGAATTCAGCAGGATGTGGCATCAGGACAACAACAACCTTTGACAATGGAGCTGACCCCACCCACTGAGGCTTCACTAGACATTTCCATGTGTCTGTTTGAGCAATTAATGTAAAAAAAAACAAAACAACAACAACGTCTCAATCGCTTTCTAATCTTGAATTTTGAGTTTTCTTTCGTTGACCCTTCCAGTTCTGAGTGACATACTAGTATCGTTCTCCTCTCTCATAGTGCTTCACCAGGCTTTTCAAACAAAAGAAGAACAGTGAATGTCTCTTTTTTTTCTAAAGGCTGTGTCCAACCACACTGTGAGTAGGCGTAGAGCCAGAAGGACAAAGAGAAAAGCTGAGTAGTAACGTCGTGCCATCCACACACAGACAGTACAGTTCAGGACTGGGAAACCGTGTACAGTATGTGAGCTGCATTACTAGTGAAAGCCCTGTCACAAGGACGGGCTCCTGAATTGTCATCTGCTCTTCAGCATCATGTCATCGTGTCATCAATCCTCCACGCATGTCTGAGCTTCCTAACTGCAGCAGGAGAAGGGTTGGATTCTTCTAACAGCTTTAGGGGACAAACAATGAGGGAGCTGTGATTGATGGGTAAATGCGTGACCAATCAGTTTTCAATTCAGAATGGGAGTTGTATTGAGTTCACTTGGAAAACAGGCAGAGGACACAGGCACCAAGTCAACATGTAAAGTTTTCACCTTTTTTTTTTACATTTTTTTTAATCTTCAAAAGTTTAACTTTTGGGATCCATCACCTGACATCAGACACATTTTCTAAACTAAAGCCCATGTCAGGTCTTTGTCCTGAAGTGTACGAAGCCTGATACAGAAAGGCACTGGTATGTAAACAGAACTCTCAGACTTTTCTCCCCATTTCCAGGATCTCTAACAGTAGCTCTCTGTGGAAACAAAAAAAATCCAATATTTCAACTGCTCAGGGAAAGCCAAGCTGTTAAAAGCCAAGTCTAGCGTTCATGTCTGGCTGACTGGGGATCAGATCTTTTGTCTGAACTCGAGGCTCAAGTTGGATAAACGCCAGGGTGACTTATCACTGTGCCATGTTGGGTGGTAAATGTGGCCCACAGCCAGCATGTACCACACTGGAGATAGATATGGACCCGTCTGAGAAAATCAACACGAGTTGACACAGGGTATCAGGTTTAAAAGTTAAAATAATGTGTTTGAAATGGTTGGATTAGATTGTTACAGTAAACTGTACAGAAACATGGGGGAAGTTGATGTGAAGTGGTGCACACAGCTCACAGCAGGGTCAGTATAGTGTAGTCACCAAAGGTTGAGGGTCAGACGCCCTTGATACAGTAGACAAAGCACTGGAAACTGTCTTGATATGGAGTGGAAAATGTGAAGATAGACGTCAGTAGAGTATGGGACGGGGTGAGGAGTTTACAAGGACTTTTAGGATGAAGGGCAAGTTATCTGAGAAATTAAAAGATGTGTTGTGTCAACTACGGATAAATACTTCAGAATAAAAGCTGAAGGGGTGTCCATATATTTGCCATTTTCCAAAAATGTCAATATTTTCCAATGAATTATTATTTCTATATCAATTTATATCAATACATGAAGCAATTTCTCCCATACCTGAGGTAAACGCCCAAGGAACCTATGAGCAAAAGGGCTGGGTATTGATTCAAATTTTCCAAATCGATTCAATTCACAAGGGTTCGATGCGATTCAATTCACGATTCGCTTCGGTTTTCGATTCAGTTTTTGTCATATCAATTATAGTTCGGTACCAACGTTATTCTCAGAAGAAACAAAGCTAAAATTGAAACTTAATCCATTTGCTAATAAAAATTTATTTTTTTTACATTTATTTCCATCACAAATTTACTCAAGGCAGTCATATTAATCCATCATGCATTTTTTATTTAACATGACTTGACCCAAAATTACAAGGCAGACTCTAGTTTTAGATTTTAGTGCCATGTTGTTTTTACATTTGTCTTACGTGTGAGTGTGTTAACTCGCACGTAAATACGTAATCACCTGTGGTGCATGAGTTCACGTAAAATTGTTGGGAAAAGAAGGAAAAAAAATCAATTTTTGGATTTATAAATCAATATCATCCTATCAACAAAAAAATCGATTAAAATCGATTAATCGATTTTTTTTTTCCCAGCCCTAATGAGCAATACCAGCAAATTTGGAAAAACCCAGGCATTGTGTTATCGGACTTTATTTATTGGAGAACTGTTAACAATCTTAATGATATTACGTATCAATTTACAGGTAGTTGGTGGTCTAGTGGTTAACGAAGCGGGCTTGGGTCCGCAAGGCTCCCGGTTCGATTCCCCCTATAGCTTAGTTACCGCTGAGGTGCCCGGAGCATCGTCCACCCCGGGCGCTCAAAGTTGCCCACTGTTCACTTTGGTGATTAACAAATTTTTGACAAACTGTAAATTACATGTGACGTAGGAAGGGTTTGGTCGTGACCACATCATCATCACCACCCTCATCATCATCATCATTCTTGACTCACCTGTGCGATCCTGCACTTGAGCTCAGCCTTCTCCAGCTCCCAGGCACATCTGTCCCTGGTGTACTGCAGCTGGAGCTCGCTCCTCTTCTCCTCCTCTCTCTTCACCTCCGTCTGCACTTCCTCCAATACTGTCTTCAGGTCCAGCAGAATCCTCCTGTTCTCCCCTCCCTGCATGGAAACAGTTGGCAGAAGACTCTTGTCAACCAAACATTCCAGAGGAGCTTTCCGCTTTCCCAGGAATAACTGCAACAGACACACACACACATTCAAAGAGCGGTCTGGAAATTAATACTCAAATTAAAACATGAATTATATGTGAACATAAAGTGCCTGGAGAATATTCTGTCATTCACATTTAGTGCCACACGCCCTTATACGACGACATACCAGGGAATATGTTGTAATCCACACTGACCAACATAGTTGAGGTGGTAGGCAACATTCTCAGAGTACCACAAAAACACATCTATGACAACCCTCCTTCTAGTCTAGTAATTATTTCTAGTTACTTGTATGTCTGCCACTTCTCTCAACAGCGACTCCTTCTCACGCGTCCACTCCTCCTTGTCTTGCACATGTCGCTTCTTCAAATCGTCAAATTTCTTCTTCAGCCTGGAGTGTGGCGTCTGCTGCTGCTGCTGCTGCTGGGGTTCGGGACTGGGCCACATTTGTCCCCTGACGATCTTGAACTGCGTCCCTGATTCACCTTCACCTGCGCCCGACGAGGCGTCGAACTGCGGCTCGTAGATCTGACTGAAGACGGTGGGCGGAGAGGAGACCCTTCTCAGAGGATTGCGGGCTTTGCCTCTGCCTCTGTCTGCTCTCTCCATCCTGGAGCAGGGCACGAACTCCCATCCCTGGGACGGCACGTATCCCCCGCCTGCACCGCCCCCTGCGTGCAGCCCCGAACCGTTGATCAACGCACTCCACATTTTCCCAGCGCATCAACTCAAGTCACGGGACAAGTCAAAAACATCTTAATCGGTCAAAATAAAAAAATTAAAAAGCGGATTTCGGGGTTGGTTGAAGTGCACAATATTATCCAAACCCGGTGGCTCGGACGGCAGGAACCAGGGCACCGGTCACCTCAGTGGTCACACAGGGGGCAGCACTGGATGATCCGGTCCCCTCCATGTCCTCCAACTGACAAAGTCAAATCATAGTTGTGCCCGACTCGCCTTTGGATGTCCTTCAGCTGCGCCTGTGCACTCTTAACTCCCGTTCACATCTTTACAGGGACGCACTGTGTCTCCGTCTGTCCCTCTGCACGTATCCTATAGACAACAATCCAGAGAAGACGCGCAGACTAACCGCAGCCTGAAGTTCCCAAAAATATCACGGCGCGCACTGATGTAAGAGCGGCGGATATTTTTACACCCAGTAACCAGGAGTTCGCTCCCTCGCAGCCGCCGCCAGAAGGGACACATCCATCAATCAGAACGCCAGGGATTCTCTAATTACATCACGCACAGTACTCATGGTAAGACGGTAATTAGTGCAATGGATGTGAGAGTAATGATCACCCATCACTGCAGTGACATCAGCGCAACAAAGACAGTCTAGGTGGGGTCAACTCCTCCAGGTTGACTAGGGCCAAAAGTTGCCATACCTCAGTGAGGAGATAGAGTGTTTACTTTTCCTTTTCCCTTCCCTGAGTCCTCCCAGCGGTCCAGCATTGATCTTCTGCTATCTAACTGCAACGGGAGCTGACTATCACAAGGCAAGGACACAGCTGGAAGTTTCATAAACTGTGCGTAGGACCTGGTAAACGGCTATCAACCCAGTATCTTAACATCAGACATGACTACAGAAGCCAACAGACCCAGTAAGGTCATCCATCTGACCACTGTTCTCACTCCACTGCAGCTGATCTCTGAAGAGTTACAGCAATGTCATCTTTTGATGCTCAGCATTTTCTTCTAAACACACACATGAAGAACATTTCAGTCCACATAGTAACAGACCCTCACCTCCTCAATCCAGAAACCTGGAAGGAATGTCCAAGATTAAAAGAAAAAAAAAAACAAGTACCTCAGAGTCCACATGTGGAGGACGTGAGCTCAAGTCTGGACTGGTTTGCAGTGGTTTAGTCCGAAACAACTGTACAGAGGGAGAGAGGGAGGGAGGGAGAGAGAGGAAGGGAGGAAACGATGGTTTCATTAACTCTTTCTCTCTCACTCTCTGTCTGTCTCTCTCTCCTCTTCTCCACAGCTGGAGCTAATATGTGACGTCAAACTTCCCACCTCTGGAATAACAGCCGAGGATCAGGATCTGCCTCCGTACTGTTGATGAAGTTCTGACCCATAATTCAACTCTTCTGGCTTCGTTCTCCAGCAGTGTGTGTTGACTGATTCATTTTGAGGTCTAAAGAAATGCAAAGAAATAAACATAAATAAAATATGGCAGCTTTTGACATGATGTAAAATTATGTTAATGCCTGTTCTCTGTGGTCAGTGAGACAATACAGAGCAAATACTCACCCATAAACGCAACATTATTCTCTCCAGTGAATGTTGAAAGCAATGGTTGCTCGAGCAATCGGGAAAATGACAACTTCCTGTACCTTGAATGATCTTATGGCAATTGACATGTAGAACTAAAAGGCACCAAAAATGAATGAAGAACTCAATTAAATTAAAAAAATTGAACCATAAATAAATACAACTAAAAATGAAGGTGTGCTTTATAAAACGAAGAAAAGGGTGAAAAGGAACACTAATTTAAAAATGGTGGCATAAGAGAGCGAGGAAAACAGGACGAGGATGAGAATCAGCAAAATAATAGGCTGAAACATCTGGATGGACGAGGAGACAACAGAGGACAGAGGGGACAGGAAGAAGAATGTTGACCAGTTAGAAAAGTTTACTTCAAAAAAACCATTGAATTCTAACAATCTTTGGCATTGTTATCTTATTTTCTTACAGACAGTGGCTCGTCAGCCTGTCTGTCCTCCTGCTTGGGGACATCCAGACGATCTATGAAGCTCTGGAGCTCCTTCCTGAAGGCCTTCATCTGAGCGTTGATACGATACAGCAGCTCATGCTCCCTGATCCTGCAGTAAAACAGAGAAAGCAGTTATTCTGTGTGTCTACAGCCATGGGAAAAATATTAGACCAGTTTTGCTTTCTTCAATTTCTTGTTCATTTTAATACATGTTACCTCTGAAGGTGAAGTATACAACCAACACAAAATCATGAATTGTGTAAAGTTTTTGACAGAACAACGCCAAAGCTGTCAGTGTAAGAGCCAGTGTTGGGACAAACGCGTTACTTGTAACGCCGTTACGTAATGAAACTTAACTAATAACGTAACTTTTCGCATTCAGTAATGCAGTTATTGTTACTGTGGTGTAAAGGGGCTCGTTACTCGTTACTATCTGTGGTCCAAATGGACGGTTTCTCCAGGACACGGAGAGAGGACTATGTGTCATCGGAGTCTGTCTGCTGCCTGTCTGTGTGTGCGTGTGTGGTAATTCTAACAGTCATGAGTGAAAGACGGCCGTGCACACTAACTGAACCAATGCCTTAAAAAGGGAGCAACGATTGGTTGACATAGGTTAACGTTTCAAGCTAGGCCAATCAAAAAGAGACCTGGGCGGGTCTTCTTGCCTTATAGGGAAATAAGCAGTTTTACACAAACACAACGCGGAACACCATTGTTGTTGTTCTATTGGCTACACTGCCAGTAGAGTGTTGTTGTTTTATTGTTGTTGCACTGCCAAATGACTGCAAAAGAGTGTTTTACTTGCACACTGCCAAAATGGGATTGTTAACTTTACATTGCTATAAGAATGTAGTCATTTTATATAGTTTAGTTTAGCACAGCTACATTGTTATTTACCTATACGCGATTTCTTTTTGTGCACTACCTGGTTTGGTGGCAAGTGGCAAGTTGAGGTTACAATAAAGATGCCTGTCAAAATTTATAAACATCTGTTTTGTTTCTATAGTACCAATACATTTCATTATGATAGTTGCTACAGAACACAGCACAGAACTTTTTAAGTGTGTTTTTATTATTATTATTATTTAAAGTAAAGTAACTAGTTATTAGTTACTTTTATAATTCAGTAACTAGTAACATAACTAGCTACATTTTCAGAGCAGTAAATAGTAAAGTTGCATGTTACTTTTTTAAAGTAACTTGCCCAACACTGGTAAGAGCTGAAGTGATATGTTGTTATCATTATATTATATTTTTATTCGTGGCAGAAGTGGCCTAATGGTTAAGGAAGCGGACTTGGGTCCGCAAGGCCCCCGGTTTGAATCCCCCTACTGCCAAGTTACCGATGAGGTGCCCTGAACATGGTATCGTCCACACACACTGCTCCCCGGGCGCTGGCTCAGTTAGCTGCCCCCTGCTCACTACAGTGATGGGTTAAATGCAGAGGAAAAATTTCCCTAAAAAACTTGGAATGAACAACATCATCTCTAGCAGATGATATCCCTTCTATATCTGTCCAAACTAATGCACCTTTAGTGGCACCAAGCATTGAACTGAACAAGGAATTGAAGAAAAAACAGCAGCATGGTCTGATGACAACCCTGTGTCTTTCCACAGAGCACGTCTTTCATTACCTTCCACCTTCCTCATCCTCATCCATCCTTGCAAACAGCTCTCCGTTGGTCACGTACACACGGGCCTCAGCAATGATAGTGCTGGTGTCAGCGATGAGCCTGTCGATGGTCCGGCCCAGCCTCTCCGCTTCTATGCGGATGTCTATCATATGTTGCCGGTCCTTCAGGCTCCTGGATAAAAAACGACTGTCTGCAGGTGAGTAAAGGGAGCGCGTTGGGGTGAGGCAGCGGATGTTCCTGACTTCATCCGAGTCGCTCTCTCCTCCAATGGGGCCCTCGCGCTTGCGGTGTGGAGGGAGGAGACGAGGAGAGGAAGCCGAGGCGGAGGGAGTGTCGTCATCTCTTCCCCCATCGCTCTCCGCGTCACTGTCCCGCGGACTTCCACGGATGCCCAGGTGGGAGGCCAGGTCGTAGCGCTGCATGTTGGAGAGCAGCACGCGATTCTCATACTGGAGCTGCATGACTTTGCCACTCAGTTCATTGATCTGCAGACGTGCTGCCTTCAGCTCCTCCTGGAGGGTCTCCACTTTGGCAAGTTCAGCTCCAGCTGGGATTAGAACAGAGGGACAGTGAGAAGTGGAACACAACACTGGAAAAGACTGTACTTTACAGCTTTTGTGGTCTCCTCTCTGTGATATGGAAGAGAATATATTTCTTATTCCTGTCTAATAAAAACTGCGGGAGGGGGAAAATGGAGGAACACAAACCTCCTCCGTGTCTTGATCCAGATTCATGAGATCCAGCCTTATATTTTAGTTTATTCAGTTCGTTCGTCACCTAAAAGGGAAAATGGAAAGTTATCGGCATGTTGCATTCAACATGTCTACAGTAATAGAAACTTTATCTCCAAATTTAACATACAAACTACTGCTTCAATCTGCAGCAAATTATCACAGGAAAAAATGTCTTAAATAACAGATTTAGACCAGACCTGGGCAAACTAAGGCCCGGGGGCCAGATGTGGCACTTTTGGCAAACTTCTGGCATAAAAAAACTCGTCCAAATGATAACAGTAATTTTTATTAACATTCTCCTTTGTCTTTAACTGATTCCTTCCATTCAATTACAACATTTCTCCAATAAATGGCCTGAAGCTGGGGCCCCAAACTTGTGGCCATTTGCTGCCAGTGCAACAACATTTTGTGGTCCCCCACCCTTGACATGAAAGTCGAATTTATAATAATATTTTATACATTTGTTCTCCACATTTTATGGTAAATTCTATAGTTCTCAAACCCCTGATCCACAGCCTCCTTCTGGTTCGGTGTTGTATTACATGGAATCTTTAGGAAACTGATTTTTTATTTTTTATTTTTCCTATTGTAATAAACACTAAAAGCTGGCACAGCCCTTCGGTCAAATGATAGTGTGGGTGGTGGCCCTCAACTTATTTGAGTTTTAGACCCCTGGCCTAAAAGCTTAAAGCATTTTAGCATTTTAAACTTTATTTATGACTTTTACACCTCATAAGTCTTAGTTCAACAAACGCTCCATCTTTCTGCTCCTGACTCGGCCCCTATGTCAAATTTTAATTCCCACTGTGGCCCAGGAGTTAAAGTATTTACCCACGTCTAATCTAGACAGTGTAATCCCATTCTCTATTCTAATCTAGACAGTGTAATCCCAATCAAACCAGTAATATTAGCCTCGGCATTTCCATTTGTCTCCTATTCTTAGCTCTACCTTTTTGTTCTCTTCTTCCACGTCTGCTAAATTCCTGCGAAGAAGTTCAGCCTCGTCTTCCACCAACTGGAGCTGCTGCCTCAGCTCTGACAGGGCCTCATTCTGCTCTCTGCACTGTTGACCTCCACTGCCAGAGCTGTCCACACCTGCCGCCGCCATGCTAGAAGACACCAAGCAGAGAGCACGTTTAAAACATTGTTTCCATTTTTATTCTTTTTTATATATATATATATAGAAATATTAATCCCCCTCAGCAAATCTGATCACATTTAACCAGAAACTGCTCCAGCTGGTCCAAACTCACCTGTCCTCTCTCATGTCATCCAGCTCAGCCTTCAGTCCCCTGTTCTCCACCTCCAACTCTACGATCTTCCTTCCCAGAATATTTGCCTCCTCCTCCACCAGGCGCAAGCGCAGCTTCAGCTCGGACTCTCGGGTGGTTGGCGGTCCCCCGGCTTCACCTTTGGGCAGTGGGCTATCCACGTCCCCATAGAAGGAGCGGTACTTCTGCAGCTCCTGTTCCAAACGGTCCTTTTCTTTGTCGATCTTCGCCATCTTCTTCCTCATCAGGACGGCCTCCTCCTTGATGAACGCCAGCTGGCATTTTAGGTCTTCATTTTCTTCCTGTGAAGGAGAGAGTTCGCATCATTTAGGGATTTGGGTTCTACAGTTGACCTCACCTTAGGGAAATCAATGAACAGCTTCAATATACTGCATAATCTATGATTGTTTTTTTGCACTCGGTGACACTGTAAATGCTGACTCACCTCGAGTGGAGCCTGCGGAGTCTTCCTCTCTGCCTTCTGTCCATCTTTGTTTCCTCTCCTCTTGAGTGAGAGCTGCAGGGAGACATCAGCAGTGGTTACATCAGCAGCAGCAGCTCACAGTTATTCTTACTGGAACGACTGATATCATCCAGATGTATGGACATAGTGAGGACTCAGTAATGGAAAAAATATTCTAACTCTTTTCCCAGAACGCCGTTGTAAAACACAGGATTTCAACACATGGCCGTCTGAGTGCCAATGTGATTTTATAGTCTTGAATTGAAAAACTGCCACAAAATTTGTCCTGTAAATCAAACATGTCATGTCATAAATTTGACAGCCTGTTGGACATTATGGTCTGCTGTACTGACATGAAACAGAACCAAGAACTAAAAGGTTCTCTGGAGCTCTGAATACAGAACATTTCTTATTTAGTTGGGGGGTATTTTTCTAAATCCAACTACATTTTCTTTCCAACTTCATTATTCTATGGTACTTTGATGGATGGATGATGTGTATGAAAGTGTATGATGTCATCGTGGGTGTTACAGTTCCATGTTCTTACACCCTGCTTTAATATGGCATCACATCACTCTGAATTACATATACAGTCAATCTTCTTTTCTTTCATTTCCTTCCAGCTTGTCCATTTTTTTTTTCAGGAGTTGCCACAGCGAGTCAACAATTTCCATCTCCGCCTGTCCTCTGCATCCTCCACTCTAACTCCAACTACCTCCTTGTTCTCCCTCACTGCATCCATCAATCTCCTCTTTGTCTCTTACCTGGTAGCTCCATCTTTAGGATCATTCTTCTACCAATGAATCCACTGTCCCTCCTCTGATCATGTCCAAACCATCCCAATCTGGCTTCTCTTGCTTTTTCTCCAAACCTTCCTGTCTGTGTTGTCCCTCTAATCACCTCATCTCCTGATCCTGTCCATCCTTGTCTCTCCTAAAGGGAATCTCAGCATCTTTAACTTCTCGACCTCCAGCTCTGCCTCCTGTCTTCTGCCTATTCCAAGTGTCTCTAATCCATCCATTATGGCTGGTCTCACCACCAAACATCAGACCACCCTGCTGTTTTCATCAGTTCTTGTCCATTTTAATGCCGGGTATCACTAAAGGTACTTTTGTTTGGACAAATATAAAGATAAAAAAGACCTCAGGTTAACAGTTGGGGGCGGCAGTGGTGGTTTAGCGGTTAGGGAAGTGGACATGGGTCCACAAGGCTTCAGGTTTCGAATTCACCAGCTGTCAGGCTGCAATTGAGATGCTATGAGCATAGCACCGTCCCACACACAACTTCCAAAATGGCTCACAGTGTAGTGCAGTGTAATTTGGGTGGTGCTGGCTGTGACGGGGTTACACATAAGCATATGAAGATGAATGAGTGAGTTTAACAGCTGGTATCTAACCATATCCCAGTGGTTTTTGATAGTAATCAAAATCACAAGTTCTTACATCAGGGATCACCAACCTTTATGGAACCGATCAATCAAGGGCTCTCAGTGAATACTAACCAAACAATGTAGTAATGAAAAGTTCTGAGATGTACAATGATGACCACTCTCTTGACCATCATTGTTGCATCCATTAGAATATCAGTCTCTGCTTTAAAAAAGGATCATTTTGACCCTTTTTGGTTTGTTTTTTTGTCTAGTTTTGTTTTTTGGAACACACCCCTTTGGGCATCAGGTTGGAGACCCCTGTATTGAATAAATACCCATGACATTGTGCTGCACAAAATAGTGCTTTTAAAGATTTCATGTTCATTGCATTTTTGAAAAGTTAAACCTCCCATGACATCAGGCACCAAAGAAATCAAGAAATTGTAGAAAACAAGGTAAGTCTTTTTTTTTCCATTGTGTTCCTGCTGTGAAATATAGGCTGGGCTCAGAGGAACATCTACGTCAGGGGTGCCCAATAGGTGGATCTACCAGTAGATCTCCAAAGGAGTGCTGGTAGATTCCAAGCAATAACATAAAAATAATAGTAATAAAGACTAGAGATGTAATTCTATTTCAAGATGCTAATCACTGGGATAAAGTGAAAATCATATATATATATGATAGGTATTGAGTCAGACAGTAAAACAAATGTTATATGTTAAAGCAGAGAGTAAAATATCACGTTTATATTGGTAAATATATTTATAGTTTTCAATCTAGGCCGATCAGATCAAGACAGAAAAGTGTGGACAACCCTGATCTACATGCAGCAGTTGATAAAAAAAAATAACATAAATTAATTTAATATAGATACGTTTGTCTTACAAGTTTATGGACATCCCAGAACTTTGGAAAATACTGTCATTGACATCTCTGCTCCTGAGCTCCTCACCTCCTTGGCCTTGTCCAGTTCATTCTGCAGGGCCTGCTTGGTGACCTCCACTTCAATCAGCTGCTGCCTCAGTTTCTCATTTTCGTCTTCCGTCTTTGTCCTTTTCTCTTCCACATTTTCCAGCTCATGGTGCAGACGCACAGAGACGTCCTTGGCCACCTGAGGGAGGGACAGGGACAAAGAGAAGAATAGATGGAGGATGGACAGATGGGTGGTGTTAATGATTCGCCACGAGTACAGAGCCTGGCCATTGAAGTACTGGATCCATCCAGTGTCTCGCCTTCAGGTCTTGCTCCAGGCTTCTGAGCAGCTCTCCATCCACCTGCCCGCTCTCCGTGAACCGCAGCCTCTTCCTCTCGGCCTTTTTCAGCCGGTACTGGAGGATCCTACAGTTCTTGTTGGCTCTCTCCAGCTCTCTGCGCATGTCCTGCAGCTGACACGCGTCCTCCTCATAGAACGTGTCTCGCATCTCATCCATCTCCGCCCGCATCTCTTCGATTTCAGTCTAACAAAGAAATAGGGGGGGAAAAAAAACACAATTGAAATGAATATGCATGGAGACATGAAGCCATAGCTACGTCCACACGGCTTTGTGTAGCCTGCAGGCAAACAACAGGTGCGACTATATTACACGTACATCACCATAGAAGCATCGCAATCATTGCAGATTCAACCAGGTTACCTTTAGATCATCGTTTTCATCCTCCAGCCTCTCGATCTCATCCTGAAGCCCCTGGTCTGGCTCCGGAGCCGGCTGGGGAGTGTCGTGTTCCGGGGACAGCTCCGGCTCAGAGGCCGGCGGTGACGCGGATTTCGTCTGCATTTTTGTCCCTTTCTTCCCGAGGCTCTTGTTCAAGTGAAACTGTATCAGCTCAGACTGCAAGCATCCCTCCTTCCAGAAACCCGGTCCGCATCCCACGGTGCCTTTGGAGGTCTTCTTGCTGCTGCTGCTGCCCGTCGACGCGGTGGCCTCGCCTGCTTTCGGATTTTTGTTTCTCAGTTTGGGGGATTTGGATGCGCAGGGCTGGTCGGAGACGACACGGCTCGAATCCGCCCTGGACGGTGACTGCACATCAGCGGCCGGGCGGGTGCAGTCGTCGGGGGTCTGGACGCCGCCTCTGTTCGGGCTTTCAGCACCAGCAGTCTGGACAGCAGCAGCCGCGCCTCTGGTGGCAGGAGCGCCACAGGCCTGTCGCTCCCTACCGGTGGAGACAGGAGAATGACCTCGGCTGTTTCTCCCACCTCCTCCTCCTGCTCCACCAGCACCTCCTCCTCCCTGCTTTGATGTGAGCAGCTTGGAGGAGTTGCTTCCCTTCTGTGCAGCAGCCTTCGAGCCTCCGTCTTTGAGTCCCGCCGGCGAGGAGGAGCGCGGCGCTTTGCGGCTGCTATTGTCTGACTGCCGCGCCGAGTCGGCGGAAGATGGGTTCATCATGGTGTCAGAGGCTCAGCTCATCCTCAGCATCGTCCATTCCCTTCATCAATATCTGTTCGACTAGGGGGGGAAAAAACACCAAACAGCTACCAGTCAAAGTCAAACGAAAAACCTCAGATCCTGCAAATAACTTGGTACAAAAAAAGATGTTTAACTTAATTGCTCGGCAATGTATCCCGCGACTCATGCATTTATGGTGTTTTTCTTCCTTCCTTCCTGCAACCTGCCAGGAAATAATTAGTCTTCTGCCTCAGATAGCACCCAGAGACAGGTAATAACCAGTGATTATGCAGTCAGTTGGCCACCCAAGCCCCACTTTGATGAGATATTTGGGACATCAGCTGCAGCTCAAGCAATTAGACAGCCCATACTGCCTGTGGGGGGAGGAAAGGGGAGCAAAGAATGGGGGTAAGGTCATCGGTTGCTACACCCAGTCTAACCTAACTGGTTGTTTTGTTGACAAAGGGCAGAAGCTGAGTGGCTTCTAATCTCATCCACCACCTTCTCAGTGCATATGGACCAAAGAGGTTCAGATCCAGACTCTTGATAATCTTCTAGACGAGCTCCATCCAGACTGAGCCGCTTCCTGTCAGCCAGCATTTAACTCCCATCCAGCTCAATGACTCACTGCTGCTGGACGGAAGACGAGCTCCAACCTTGAACAGAACCGTGCGCTTAAATCTAAACCATCAGGTCCCAGACTCAGGCATCATTGTCTTTGTCTGTCTGTCTGTCCTTTTTGAAACAAAACATAGACTGAGATTCACAGAAGCTCTCACCCACGCAGACATCCACTCAGAACTGGACACATTATTGAAAAAAACAAAACAAAACAGGGCTTTTAAATTGAATTCCACCACAGTGAGTGCAGCTCCAGATAGTTTTGTACGTGCAAACAACCCAGAGCAGCAACAGTAAATCAGCTCCGAGGCCTGACAGGAGAAACCAAGAACATGATGTGGAGCACAGTCACTCGTCGCTCTTTTTTCACACGGGATGAACAGAAAACCTCATCCCAGACAAGATGAGGTTTTTAGACCACATGGAAAAAAAAGCAACATAAAGATGACCTACCTTTTCCTCGTTGGTTTGTCGGATGCTGAAGGGCAGTGGTGATGATGAGGAGGAGGCAGAAGGGATGCTGACTCCAGCGCCTCCCGAGCACAGAGGAACCTGTTTCAATATTCATGACATTACATCATCGACAGGGAGGGAGCAGTGGGCCGCTACCATTCTCCTCTCCCTCTGTCTGCCTGTGTTTCCTTCCTCTTTCTGTACAGATGAAGACAAAACGATAAGCTCCTCCTTTCTCCTGATTCTCTAAACCATACCATATTTATTTAAATTATAATATTTGTGCACCTGCTTACAGGTACGCTTAAGGTTGTTTTTAGTAAAATCTTCATTTCCTGTAAATCTAATATTTGATGTGCAGCATTTTTCCAATTTCATTATATGATTTTGCTTCTTTTTATCATTTCAGTGTCAATTATTAAAAATAATCCATTTATACATGTATTCAGCTTCAACAGCTTAATCCATTTTCAGGGTCTCAAAGGGAGCTGGAGTTAATCCCACCCAGCGCCACCCAGTGTGTGGCTGGTTTCCAGCATAAGGACAAAGAACAGATGCATTCAACAATGTACACACACACACAATTTAGGGAGGTGCATTCTTTCTTTGTTATAGTTTATTTCTCCAATAAGAAAAATCCAAAAACAATACCTGGGTTTTGCCAGATTTGCTGGAATCACACAAAGGGTTCTGAGGTAGTTTCCTCAGTTTTGGGCCAAATAACTGGATGTAACAACATTGGTTAAAATTGGAATGATAAATTTAGTGTTTGGACAATATCAATTGTCAATTGAGGACATATTTAGAAAAATATACTAGTAATAGTAGTATCTGACTAGGACAGTGGGGGAAAGGGTTCCTGGTTTAAATCCACCAGCTTACAGGTTAGTATTGATGTCTGCTGAGCATGGCACCATCCTCACACACCATTCGAAGCTGCCACTGTTCAGTGTGGTAACTCTCACAGTCATGAGTGAAGGACGGCCGTCCACACTAACTGAACCCATGTGTTGAAAAGGAGCGATGTTTGGTTGACATAGGTTAACAGTTCAGTAGCGACGCTACAGCAGCACACACCAAAAAAGCAAGACAACGGCAAGTGGTAAGTTGAGGTTACAATAAAGATGCCTGTCAAAATGTCTAAATATCTATTTTGTTTTTATTGTAACACTACATTTAATTTAGTTGCTACAGAACACAACACTAAACTTTTTTAATGTGTTTTTGAAGTAAAGTAACTAGTTATTAGTTACTTTAATAATTTAGTAACTAGTTACGCAACTAGTGACTTTTTAGAGCAGTAATTAGTAAAGTAATAAGTTACTTTTTTAAAGTAACTTGCCACACACTGCTGTTCACTCAGTTTACATTTACATTCAGTTGCATGCAGTGGTGTTGTTCATGTTTATTTTCCTTCATATTTTATTCATATTTTTCATGTAACATATTTCTATGCGGCCTGAAAACAAACATTATTTCATGGTACAGTTTCTTGGACCCCACAAACACAATCCCCACTGTGTGGTCCCAGTCCTGCAAGTGGCAGCGTAGAAGTCTGATGAGTCAACACAATGGTTTTCCCATAATACCATGACGTTTTGCAGTGTCTTCACCTCCATCTGCCTCCAATTCTCCTCTGCATCGTTATAACATCCTGCCACTGTGTCACTGTAATTCGTTTTTCACTGAGAAAGTGAAACATATCCTGTTGCTTTCTCATTCTTGGACAATTCTTCCACTTTGAGTCACTGATCAGAAATGACTCATTCATTTGTGGTTTGGAGTCGAGTTAAAAATATGAAGCTCACTCATTTTTAAGCTGCCAGGTTGTGGTTTAAAGCCTTGAAAACATTTGTACTTTCACAGTGAGTGTTTTTGGGCGTCTTTATTTCTTCCCCACGGATTCTTCACAGGGAATAGAATAACATTGTAATGATAATCTGAAGATTAACTATGAAGGGATCAGTGCCAGTGATGTTTTTTCGGTATAATCTGGACATATTTCAGGTATCCAATCGTCAACATGGCATTTTGAGATTAAAAAATTGGTTGGAATTAAAGAATAAGGATCAGGATTAGAGTTGCATTCATGAGGTTGTAAAGAAATCTTTATGTTAGGCATGTCAGATAATATGAAATCATCTTTATGTGCGATTCCAGCACGTGTTTTATCGGATTTTCATTAATCGGACGAAAAACGAGACGAAAAAGACCTTGTTAAAATGATATTATAACGCTGATGTCAGGCTAATAATATTGTCCAACCCTTATTTTCAATCATCCTCTCTGAAGTCCTCACAACACATAAAAACCAGACTCTCTTCATCTGAGTCTGTCCATGAAGTCTAGACACTCTAATTTCTAACTGAATTATTTACTCCACACAGGGTCAGTACGGTCATTTGGAGATTTTAAAAATCACTTTTCTCCAGCACACTCTCCACTGTACACCCGAGCTGACGGCGTGCAGACAGAGAAACATTATTTGATACAATCCTGTGTTAAATGTTACAGAAAATTCCATAAAACTGAAACCAAAGCCAGGATTCACTCTGTTCTGCACTGAGCTGCAGTCAAGGCTCCAGAAACAAAAGCCCTCGACTTCTCACCCCTGTGTAATCATTCAACTTCTTTCTATCAGAACATGTCAGGTCTGAAATAAGAATGTTCTCTCTTCTAATCACCGTTTTAATCGCCAGACAGGATGTTTCTGGACCAATCAGCTCCTTTTGGCCAGGGTTGACGATCCAATCTCCCTGAAAAGAATAACAGATGTTCGGGTTTTTGCATTTCTTTTCATTGACACACTCACACACATGTCACACACACACAAACATGATTTTTTTTCTCCTCACAACTGATTGATCATTTGCATCCATTTCAGTGACAGATGTCTCCATTGAAGAGTTTGTTGCCAACATGGATAACAATTTTGTATGTTTTGGAATTAACTGTAATTCATGTCACCGCATAAGAAACAGAATATTATTTTCATTGTACTGAATCACTGCACCCTGACAATTCGCCAAAAATTTTTGTTTGCGATGACCTGAAATGGGATGACTCACTCATTCTGATTCCAAGGATTGGATTTTAAAGATTCACCATCTTTAAATTCATTCCTTTCACCTGCTCTCAAATCAAATCCAAAACCAAACACTAATATTTTTCAAGAACAATTTCTCTCAGTTTTGTTTGCTTTGTGAGTGGGTGAGTATTTTTAAGAGAGAATAAGAGGAGGAGACGAAGAGGGAGAGAGACAGAGGGGGGACTCCAATGGAAACCTGCCCATAAATAACACTCATTCATTTTACACTGCACGTCTCTGCCTCATTCTCATTTTCTCTGTTTCACTCCAAGTCATGGTTACCACATCCTCAGATAACGTGAGGACAGGGATTCCACGCTGTGGATTTGACACTGATGATAATTATTAGGGATTATCTGTCAAAATTCTCTCTGTAAATATAGTTATAGTAGATATATGTGATTTTATTTACAGTTCTCTAAAATACATATAAATATGTATAGGTATTTTACATATGTATGTAAATTACCTTTATAAATATACGCATATATAGATTTATATATACATACATATAAAAAAAAACAAATGATGTCCAAACATTTTATTTTTAATGAGGAACGCTGTAAGTTTTGTCTGTGTTGTCTGCCATGTTGCAGAAATGTTCACAAGTCACTTTTTCCAAGTCCAAGTCAAGTCTCGAGTCTTTATGCGCAAGTCCAAGTCAAGTCTCGAGTCTTTTAGGGGCAATGCCAAGTCAAGTCCCAAGTCTTCTGTCCCATGTCCACTTTAAGTCAAGTCACTATAGGCCTATAATATGTTATTGTACACTACACCATCAAAGTTGATCAAAACAATGTACTGTGCATGTGCAATATGAAGAAGCATCACAAAAGCTTCGAGCTTGAACACTGTATTTTGTGAATACTACAGGATACATACAAACTGATGTGCGTATGTGGTCTTGTCCTTTTACCAACTGGAAATAACAAATTAAGGAAAATGAACATATATAACATTAGTACTGTATGTACGGTACTGTACTACAGTATAGGGCTATAATATATTATTGTATGCACTGTGAATGTGCTTAGGCTAAGAAATCATATGCATTACATGCTGTTTAAGGAGAGGTTTCCATTTCTGTGACAACATTAGTCTGAACTAAAACAGCCATTCATTCATAGAACTGCTTGCTGCTAAACGTAGTGGACTGAAGTATAAAATAAAACAGTAATGTCAGGGGAGGGGAACTATAAAACTAGCCAACTGACTATAACTGTGGCTGAATTAGTTTGCTAACGGTAACATTATCTTCCCACACAAGCCCAGTTTCCCTTTGCC